>JAMQGT020012138.1:0-151807 GCA_024447675.2 Pterophyllum scalare
CACTAATGACCAGGGCTGGATCACCTATCAGGGGTATCTCTCACAGTGGACGTAAGTAGACATTAAACTGGTGTCCATGTTGATATGTTTAGTATTAAATAGTTCCTGCTCGTGATGCTCTGATTCATAAAATGTGATCTAATGCTGTACACTGATCAGCCACAACATTAAAACCCCTCACACTTGAAGTGTCTCTTTAAGTGTCACAATGCAATTTTTTTTAAATTTTTTTTTGCTGGGATACTTTTGGTCCTGGCATTTCCAAGAACATTACTTAGACTGTATACCACACATGGCCCCATGACAGTGCTTCTCCCTGATGGCAGTGGTCTTCCATCTTCTAGTGGTTTTCACCACACTTCAAAAACTGCTGGGAAACAGCTAGGAGAACGAAACAACGTCCAAAGTGTTCATGTGGTGTCCACACTCCCAAACTGAGTGAGCATCTGCAGGATCTGACAGAACAAGCCCAATTAATGGACGTCCCACCCCACAACATGTATAACCCTAAGGATCCACAGCCAGCGTCTGTGGCAGACACTACAGGAATCCTGTGTCCGTGCCCTGATGTGTCAGAACTGTTTCCGTGACACGAGGGGGGACTACAAAATATTAAACTGATGATTTTAATGTTGTGGCTGAACTGTGGATAATAAACCTAAAGGAGGACCTTTAGGTTTATTACACCTATATGTGTGTGTATGGATCACCTTTGTAAGGACAGCCTTAGAGGGAGGGACCTTGTTTCAGACAGTGAATCATGACTCATGCAAAGCTACTCGAGTAGAGTCCAAGAATTAAAAAGAAAAAACTGAGGTAGAAATGAACATATTAGGTCCCCTTTAAATGTGTGTTACAACAATATTTGGTTACAACACCAAATACGTGGCACAAAGTATCAAAAAAATGTAAAATACTATACATTATTATGTACCATAACTTAGTTTAGGTGGTTCTGTTTAGTTTATATAGCAAAGTAGTTATTTTTTGGCTATGAAACACTATTACTCACATTACTCCCCGATTGCCCAGTTTGGTTTCTGTGCGTTACCTTCAGCTTGCCTTTTGTTCAGGTTAACAACTTATCTGGATGTCCAAAGATGTTTGGAATATTTGGGCTACCTTGGCTACTCAATAATTGCTGAGCAGGAGTCCCAAGCATCAGCGATTACAGGTAAATTCTACTATGCCATCTTCAACAGTTATCACGGTGTAGTTGTGCATGGAAGTGACTTTGTTGAGCTGTGCACATTAGCGGTCTCACCTGATCCTCTGATTCCCGTGTTTGTGTGTGGTTTGCCTCCTGCAGTGACCAGGGATAAGAAGATTGACCTGCAGAAGAAGCAGACCCAGCGCAGCGTCTTCCGCTGCAATGTCTTTGGAGACATTGGCAGTGGCAAGAGTGGCTTCCTCCAAGCCTTTCTGGGTAGAAACCTCATGGTAAGCAGAACTAAATGTCAGCACAGTCATCCGCTACCCCTGGATGTAAGAGTCGGGGTGCAACATTTGCAGTGCTGTCAGCAGCAGCAAGTGACAGCAGAGCTGTAGAGTGAGCGGTGCGCATAGGCATGCAGTCTCATATTGAAGAGGGAACTGAATTGTGTGCCATGATGACTAAAAGGGTGTGTTGGATTTGTAAGTGGAGCACATTATGTGAGTGTACCAGTTGGTTTAAAAAGGGCTTCCTGAATCAGAATGCAGACTTTGCCACTTAACTGAAAATGAATTAATACTTTGCCATAAAAGATTTGCTTTGTTTTGCTCCAACTGAAGCTGCGTTTACTCCTCCATAAACTTTTCCCCTCCGAAGACATAGCAGTATGGAAAGAATTCCAATGAAAGATTCAATTAAACTTCTTAATCTGGCACATTTTGAGATTGTTCCAAATATAGATTCTTTCCATTGCTGCATGTAGGCAAAATGTAACTCACGTCGCGTTTTAATTAACACCACCACCTCTTCTGTCTTCTCAGCGCCAGAAGACGATAAAAGAGGAACACAGATCCTACTATGCCATCAACACAACGTATGTTTACGGCCAAGAGAAATACCTTCTCGTGAGTATGACACAGACTACTTTAATCCCAAATGCTAATTATAAAAACGCATAAAGGTGCATATATGTTATGACCTTGCAGTGTGGACTCTGTCTTCCGTGCAGTTTTTTTTTTTTGTCACTTTAATGTAGCTCCTCTAATTTTTATTGCATTATATATGAGCTGACCTTCATTAACAGTCTAAATACTTAGATTCTGTACTTTGTACGTAGCACAATGTTTTGTATGCGAGGTTGTCAACTGTGATCCATCAAGGCCAGCTCAGCTTGAGGTTGGCTGTTCTTAGCTCACTCTAAGTAAGCTTCTTATCATGTTCGCCTAATGCTTTTGTCAAGCCAGCATTTGTACTTGCTTGACAAAGGCATTAGCACTGCTGTGCCTATTTTGGCAAAGTGCAAACACAGTGCACGTGCTGTTAGAATACACAGAGCAACGGTGGCTGTGAAGGTGCAGGCAGAAAGATTGAATATCCCCGTTTTGGCCACTTTCCGATGGAAACGTTTAGCAAATGAATGTCAATAGTTGAAACGGTATTGATCTGCGCATCGACCGCACTGTTTGTTTTGACAGTGGTTAAAGGACCTCTCAAAAGGTTCACCCTTCTGGCACTCCCTCTGTCCTGGCATCCACAGTGAAGCGCAAGAACTCTGTTTCTCTTGGCGCTTACAGACAGCTGGAGAACAAATAGTTCACGAGTGTCATTCAGTCTGTGTTGTCCTGCTTGTCATCACTTCAGTTGTCATCGCAGTGACTTGGGTTAGGATCTGTGTTTGAACTGGTGGGCTACTTTTAGTTCACTCCTCCAGTAGTATTTGACTTATGTCCCAGTGATTTATAAGATGTGCAGTAAATCACAATGCGTGTACCAAGTGGAAGTGAGGTCTGAACACAAAGTTCAAGCAAATGCCCTCGAACAGTAAAAACCATATCACATTTAATTTTGGTCATTTTTTTCCCCCCTATAATGCCCTGTGCTTGTGTACCTCTGGGTTGCTTAAAGCACCGCTGCTATTTTTAGATTGCTCCCTGTACAAATTACTCAACTTGTGTGCCTGCAATTTCGTCATGAACATTAAACCTGCACAGAGAGAAAACAACGCACGTGTCAAACAGACACAACTTTGAGGTCTGTGGGGCCCTCTGCTGATGTAAACCGATGCTCTGAGTGGAAGACTCTGGTCTGTTCATCAGATCTGGAGCTCAAACGGGAGAATGCTCGTTTTGTTCTGTGCGTTTTTTAACATTCACCGGGTTGCAGCACTGAATCCGTCCACCAGGGTCAGACAGTCAACACAGAATTGCACTGCAATATCCTGAGATGTCTGAGGGAGAACAGCGCCGTGTCTGTCCCTCACCGGTGCACTGAAGAAACAGTTTCTTGGACAGTCTGTCGCTGTCTGCTGATCTGTATCCCTGCAACTTTTCCCCTAAAATGAAATTCAAGTATAAGGGCTTCGGTTTTGAAACACTAGATGAGCTCCAACACGCATCCCAGACACACAAATGCTCAAAACAGGACTTCTAGGAAGCAATCAAAAAGTAAAAGCAGCACTGAATGTGGTGCGGTAATGCCCAGTGATAGCACATTAAAATGAGATCACCCAACCTCAAGTTAGGTATGGTTTTGGTTTTATAAGTGACGTCACAGAACTTTATCCTCGCACCTTGTAGAATACTGTATTTGTAGCAGTTGCATTAGGGATGTGCCACATTTATGACAAAATAAAGGAACTGAAGTTCAAACTCAGCTGTGCTCCTCCAGCTTGGTGCATTTTAATTAAGAAATTTAGAAAACAGTTTCTCAACTTATGGATTTAAAAAAAAAAGTTTTTAACCACCTCACCTCTGCAGCTTCATGAAGTATTTCCTGACTTTGACTACCTGTCTGATGCTGATCTGGCCTGTGACATTGTCTGCCTGGTCTATGATGTCAGCAACCCTTACTCCTTTGAGTACTGCGCCAAAGTTTTCAAGGTAAAACAGTTTTTAGTGTTCACAATATATATATAAAAAAAAAAACCCCAGATGTTTATCCACTTAAAGAAAAGGTGCTGTGACCACGATCATTCAATAATGAGTCGTTCTCCCTCAGCAATACTTCATGGACAGCAAGACGCCGTGTATGATGATTGCAGCAAAATCAGACTTGCCGGAGGTCAAGCAGATGTATGGCTGCAGTCCTCTGGAGTTCTGTCGGAGGCACAGGATGCCACCTCCTCAGACCTTCACCTGTAGCACAGCCTCCGCACCCAACAGAGACATCTACACCAAACTTACCACTATGGCCATGTACCCGTATGTATGCAGACATTTGAAACACCAACTTTATTTAAATATATTGTTTCTGTGCGAGACATATTTCCACACGAGACTCCCCAAAGCTTACAAGAGGTAACTGATTTAAGAACATTGTGATTTGTAATCAATTCAAAGAAATCCAATTATTTGTTAGTGTTAACTGAACTTAATCCCACTTACCTCTATTGTGTTTTGCTGGAGGGCATTGTCTGAGTTGTAATAGAAGTGCAGGTTTAGTTTTATAGTTCTGACATTCACTATAGACCAAGGGTATTAGCTGACCAAATTACAGTAAGAATTATAGGATAGGACTTGAGGAAAATATGTTTTTGTTAAAGATACTGTACCATTATCTTTTTGTACTGGGCACAAAGCTACTCGGATTTTGCCACAACATTGCTGATAACCCTTTAACTATGATATAAGGATATGATGGTGAGTACAAATCATCACCCAGAAGAGGAAGGTTTTATTTATTTATTTATTTATTCATTTATTTTTACTACGGCTATAATCTTGTAGCTTACTTGTTTCCTTCAAATGATTGTGTAACTCCTATATTACTTATGTTTGGTAAATTTTTTTGCTAAAGCTGTTGGTGCTGGATGTGCCTTCTTTATATCTCCCTCTGGTCTGGAAATGTGGACCAAATAGTCCTCTAAGTCCTCAGCTGTGGCTCCAAACAGGAGTTTCTGTGCTCGGTGGATGGTGGGGTCTGAGGTGATGAAGTAGCTGAGTCACTGAGTGCTAGTTTTCTGCTTTTAAATCTAAAGTTTTAATTGTGTTTCCTGTACTCCTTGAGGATTTTCTGCTCTTTATGACCCAACAGGAGAAATGAATCTGATGGAACATTGAATACTTTTTTTTTTTCATTTTTAATTTTTGAGCCCACTTCGTTGGTCTTTTTTCACGTAGTTAAGTTTAATCTAAGCGCATACAGTTCTGTGCTCTGTGCAGTTTTCGAGGGTCCCCTCCGGGGATCTTCTTGCTCTCTACAAGTGTCACTATTTGTCATCATGCGCTTCCCTCTACATGCGTTAATGCACTTCACTGGCCTCTGGACGTGTTGCTTTTAGTGACGCCACTGCGTTTCCACTGTGTATACATGGGTCCCCTGCTGAGCTGTAATGCTGATCTCTCCCAGAGCCTCTCACGCGTGCTGTCAGTCAGAATGCACTTTACAGTCAACACAAATCACCTCACTGCTATTATACAATTCCACAGACTTTAATTTTGCAACCGTCAGCTATTCCAAATCTATGTCAAAAGGAGATTTAACCTTTAACCTTTTTTTTTTTTTTTTAAATATCAAACTGCCTCTCTTGTGATCTGAGCTACATTTGACCCTTTTGATGGTGGCGGTATCTTTCAGCTCCTAACTTTTTTTGTCTCCCTTGTGTTTGTGCTATTATGTGTGTGTCTGTGTCTACGCTGTGTCTCTTCTCAGCCATGCCCGGCTGCGCTGCATGTGCACTTGTAACCGGTGCACATTCTGCTTGTGTCAGAACTTCCTCAACTCTGAGCTGCTGCAGACGGTCAGGGCCAAACTCTACGCTGTCGTACTCCGAAGGTCGCTTACAAACTTCTCTTATCTTTGACATGTTGCCTTTTTTTTTTTTTTTTTTTTAAATTTAATTTTTTCATTCTTTATTAATTTACTCTTTTTGTGGTATCGTCATTTGTAATGAGACGGCACAGCAGGCAGATTTCACCCTATGGGAGCAGTTCTTTCCTGCAGATTCTTAATTACCAAATTTGAGGATGGCAAACGTTAACTCATCCATGCAACAACTAATATCCTCATTCCTATACAAATGTACAGTAAAATACTAGATTACATTATAGTTTAGCTCAATATTAGTGACTTTCATCTGGAACAACATAAGCTTTTAGTGTTGCTGTAGATCTGTCTAAATGTATCTAGTGGCGTGCATAATGTTTGCTCGCATCTATTCTTGTTTCACTGAGGTTCCAACCTTTCATGCTGTTGCTTTATTTTCTACATTTCTACACTCTAATGTTAGTAAGTGTAGGTGTTAAACTGTTTTCTTCCTCCTGGCATCTCTGTGTTGCATGTTTTCGGAGCCATTTGGTTTTGTCCCTTTCCCTCACCAGTCTTTTTAGCTGTCATCATTTTTCTCAGGCTTTCTTTCTTCTTAATCATGATATTGCTGTCCTTTTATAAAGGCTTCATCATGCTGTCACATTTCTTTTTTCTTTTCAGTGTTTGACTTCAGTCCCATTGTCATTCTGTCGGTGTCAGCTTTGCATATGTAACTGTGCCTCAGCCGTCTCCTCTAACAGAGTTGTCACAACTCATTTCTGGTCTCGCTGTCTCGTGCCATAACTATAATCCTCCAAGTCCCTCATCTGTTTGACTGGCTTTTGATTCACTGTCGCCATATGTCACAGCTCTCTGCCTATTCTGTCATCCGCTCATCAATATTTTCTAAATGTTCGTGTTAATTGCTTCTGTGGGATCCTTCTTCACGGCTAATGTCACTGCTTATTGATTCTATTTGGCGCTTTATTATAAAGTTGAGAGATAATCGGTGAAGAGAAGTAGTTTAATTTTTATTTAAATGTTAAAGAGGATGAGATGTATGTGAATCACTTCTGTCCTGGTAATGAATAATCTATGGTGCTGTTTACACTTGGTTTTAAAATGCTTTTTCTTGTGTGATCAGTCACAAGTTGACTGCGTTAAATACAAATGTAAACAATCAGCAACACACACCAATCACTCAAACAACTTACCAGGGTCATCTGGGATACATTTGGCCTTTTTTGTGGTGTAAATGCACGTGTGTCCTGATGCATCCCCAACAAAAACACTCTGCAAACCTTTGCAGGTTACAAATAACTTTGTCCTGCCAGTCAGCAGCTGGAATATCCCAATGCTAGCTCTCGATAAACAAATCTTGCTCTGGACTGGTGACAGACTGATGAAATAACAGTGTGCAGGGGACTTTAAGCTCTTGTTCTTGCATGCCCTACAGCCCATAATATTTTTTTATAAACTATTAATAGAGAAAAAAAAAAAAGGATTCAACTGGTTCAATCAGACACCTTGAAGACCCATAGAGACAGGTGTAACTGTCTCAGCTGGTTTAACCCAATTGCCCAGAACTCATTTTGAAACCAAGAGTGAACAGGGTATATGATAGAGGAAATGTCATGTTTTTATAGTCTTTATATCCATTCACTCTGCATTTATGTCTCTACGCTCTGCATCCCTCTGTTTAACAGACACGTTAGCCAAGCAGACCTAAAGAGCTCGACCTTCTGGCTGAGAGCGAGCGTTGGGGCCACGGTGTTTGCAGTGCTGGGTTTCGCCATGTACAGAGTGCTGCTCAAAACCCGGTGATCCGCGGGCATCCAGTCCAGCCCTCATTACCCATAACAGCTGTTTTAACCAGTCGGAACATTTGGTTTTCCCATATTCATTTTGTAAACATTCTAAAAAAGGTTTTCATGGTTCTGTTGCTTAAACAGAAAAAGAGAGAGAGAGCTGTGCAAATAAGCATACGTTTAGTTTTTTGCATTTTCATTCCACCGTGTTTGTCTTCGGGGATGATTCAAAGAAATATTTAATTTTTTTTACCAAATTGCTAATTTGCTTAATCTGTCATGTGCAAAGTAAAGAGAATATATTTATATGGGAAAAAACAAAACAAAACAAAGTTAAGCTGCTGGTTAGTTATGCTGAGTTACATAAAGAGCTATTTTTTTGGTTGCTATCTGATTGATATGATGAACAATTTAGTGTCACATTCGGTACAATAAGGTTTGTGATGCATAATATATGCAATTCAAGTAATTCTTTTGAAGAACATGTAAATACTGTATGTAGCGTAGACTGTGTGTACATTTGATTTGTTTGCATCCAGAGGGCCATGCTCGATTCACATTTCAGCCCTGACTGCAGAGCTATATGACAGCACAAACGTTCACCTGCAGAGAGGAGGCGCTCCTTTAATGGCCAAATGCCTGGGCGTACTTTTTTTCTTTTTTTTTTTTAAATTGCGTTATTTTTGTTTGGCACCTGAGCGGTTCATTGTTATATCAGTGGCAGTGAGTGTGTGAAACAAAAGGTCTGCTGCGCTCTCTCATGTCTTCCCATGTTGGTCACTTTATGTGCGCGTATGCAAGTGTTTGTTGTAAATTTACACCATACGTTCATTTATTATTTTTTTTAATTTTCTTGCGTTTGCATGCTTCAAACTTTCTGATGACAGTTTAGTATTTTAAGACTTACTGTAGGGGGGGGGCAAACAAAAACACATCAACATTCCTTGTGAAGTACCCGGTACCCAGAATCGAGGACTTTTTCATCGCTCCTGGTTGCAAAAGATGCAATAATCTGTCTCTAGTCACTAGATGCTTGTTTTTTAGCCAAATGCAACTACATGCATCACTATTTGGTTTCTGTATTCATTCATCCCTGCCTTTCCAAAAGTTTACATTGAATAAATATCTCTGAACAATGTAGAGTGGAATTACGGTGTGGAGTGGAATTATTTTGAATTCTTCTGATTGTTGTCCAGAGGACTCTTAATCAGTGATGTGTTGCTTATATGAACACACATTAAATTATTGAAAGGGAATAACTTCTTTATTGATGCTTTTATTTTTGGCATCTTACTACACTCAACTTTCCTCTTGTCCTCTTCTGATCTCGTCCTTCTCCTGATCATATTTAGTATGTGGATACAGAGTTTTCTTTAACACAAGGGGGCAGCGTTGCTTTAAAAAAGCGCTAAATAGCACACCCTCTTAAACCAGATGGTGTGCTATGCGCTGTGGTTCTGACTCAAGTCTGTTTGTGTGTTTAGAGAAGCAAAATGCCAACCCTATCTGTGAGGGGAGCAGGATGAGGACTGTCAAACACTTGCGAATAAAATTATACATTATTGTCCCATTACATTGCTGAGATTGTCAATTTATTGTCTTGGATTATCAAATCCAGTTTTGCTCTTCACGAAGTGGTCCTCTCCCGAAATTAAGAGCCTCTCATTACAATACAGTAAAATCTAATTTAGAAATTGTGCTCATCATCCTGACTTTGTAATTTAACATAATTCTAATAACATCCCTGCAGGTTTTGCTTTGGTGATTGAGAAATGATGGCCTTTGTATATATTCATTTGTAGTACTTTATCAAAAGCTCTTTCACAGAAAAGGGAAATGATACATTAGAGTTCATTTATGTTATCTACAAGACCTCAAATATATACTTCTAGTTTTGCTTTGTTAAAATTTCCCATTCAAATATCAGCTTAATAATCTGAGTCAATAGTTGAATGTGTATAAATATTTGCATGCCTTAATGGCAGCATGCACCCATGCTGGAATGGACTCTACAAGTCTCTGGATATAATGCTCGGTGTCTTTTAAGTCCTCAATGTGGCTGAGGTCAGGTGAGCATCAGGGGAAGCTTTGAAATGTGTTTGGGGTCATAAACCTGCTGGAAAATGAATCCTTGTCCATGAGGACACAAAGTGGAAGTGGAAGTTTCTGAAGAAAGGAGTGCTGCTTCTTGGTGGAGTCGCTTCACTGCAGGTGACTGAACTCCACGAGGTATTCCCTATATTCCCACCACCCCATTTCACTGTGGGTTTAATACACAGCAATCTCTCATACTGTATGCTTAATCAGTTAATTGGACCCCCCCCCCCCCCATCATCCACTCCAAAACTAACTACATCATTTAAAGGGAAATTTTAAAACCACCACTCGTCTTTTGAGACCACTTTGAGACTTTTTCTGGCTGGTGTCTCGTCTTCATTGTGGAAGATACTTTTTTATGTCTCAGTGAACAAAGCTTGACGTGCTCACTTCTTGTCTGCTGCGGCTCCGCAGAGAGTCACAGTTATTGCTGTCTTAGAAACTTGAATGCTTTGAATGCAATTTGACCGCACAGTTTTAGCTCTGATATATTTTGCTGGAAACCCAAGGGACATGCCTATTTATAACAAATTGTTAAACAAGCCTCAGATGAGCCAATAAAATGTTGCCACTAATTATCCTCAGTGTCACTTATTTGGTTGGATTTGGCCTCGAGGTAGACCCAGGACACGCTGGAGAGATTAGACAAGGTGGACGAGTGGATGGAGGTCTGGGCTTGTCTGCTTAGATTCTAAGCCCTCTAATGTATATTTTTTTACTGGTTTGCATGAAAAGATGACAGATTTGTGACGTACTCTTGTCAGTTAAAACAAGCAAATAAATGAGTGAAATAACTACTGTCATTAGTTCTAATAGCTAGCTAAAATTAATGTGCTTTTATACATTTTAAATCGCAAGATTGTAATAATAACAGATAATATGAAGTTAAAATTGCTTGCCAGCTCTGAATAGAAATAGTGTTTTCTACCTGCAACAGTGGTCAAAGTAGTTAGCTAAAACCAATGTATAAAGGTGCATTTTTAACACAGCTAACCTAGTTACATCTAGATAAATAGTTACCATCTGTTACTGGAAATGTAGCACATATAAAAATGGAGGGTTCAGTTGTTAGAAAAACAACATTTAAATAATTAATAATCAGAGTATCTCTGATTCATTCAGTCATTTTAATTTCAGTGCAAATGAACACTCTGACACCATCAGGGTTGGTGTTGATGAAAGAGTACTTAGGTTCATCAGTAAGGGGCTCTGGGGGATGCAGTAAACTAGCTTAGAGAGCAATTGTTGCCTGCAGACACCCCTGAGCTGTGCACCTGTGAAAAGAAAGCAATACACTTCAGATGTTAATTTATAGATGAGCTAAGTTCTCCCACATAGCAGCTGTTTTTCTTACCAAGCATCTTGTCTCTCTCCTCTTCTTCTTCTTCTTCTTCTTCACACCCTCATTCCTCGTCACCTCTGTCCTCTCTGTCTGTCTCTTGGGTTGCAGCTCTTCAGCAGATGTTAACACATGACCTGTGAAAGCAAGTCACCTCAAAGCTGGTTTTGTAGTTGTTTTAAATGGAAATTCCTGTGTAGCAGTTTAGACAAAAAAAAAGAGCTCTGTTATTACGTGTTTTATTTACTTGTCAGGTTAGCTAGTGTCCTTTCCCTGAATATTAGCTTGTGTGTGTGTGTGTGTTGTTATTCAGTTTCCATATGCCTATTTCTGTAAGTTGTTTAGTACATGTGCTCTTGTATGGCAGATTTCATGCTTGGTATTACTTAAACAGTTGAAAAAACAGATTCCTGGCTAAGCTTTACAATTATGTGCCTGAGGTACAGTGCAGTGAAAAAGTGTTTACCCCCCTTCCGGATTTTCTTCGGTTTTTGCATGTCTTCCCATGCATGGCCAATAAGTAGCAGTGTATAGGATGATGCACAAGCATCCACTGCATTGGCTAATGTGCAACTATAAAAACAAAGCACATGCATGTAGAAGAGAACAGCTTTTGAATAACTGTCCACTGTATTTCTCACTATGCATGAAAGGATTCATCCAATTGAGATGATTTGGCATAGCCTTAAAAAGCCTTAATTCAGCCCCCAGTGTGGCTGAATTAAAACGAGTCTGCAAAGAAGAGTGGGCCAAAATTCCTCCACAGCAATGTGAAAGACTCACTGCCAGTTATCGCAAATGTTTGATTGCAGTTCTTGCTGCCAAGGGTGGCACAACCTGTTACTAGGTTTAGGGGGCAATTACTTTTGCCAGGTGGGTTTGGATGGCTTTTTTTTTCTCTCTCTTAATAAATGAAATCATCATTTTAAAAATTGTGTTTTGTATTTACTCAGGTTATCTTTCCTTAACGTTAAAATGTGTTTGATGATCTGAAACATGTACGTGTGACAAATATGCAAAATAAGAACTCGGGAAGGGGGCAAATACTTTTTCACAGCGCTGTATATGCCTTCCATAAATCCCAATAGTTTTATGCATTGTAAATGTCATATTCTATAAAGAGAAGTCCAAATCGGTCCCTGAGGTGTCACATATGTATCAGTTTACTTTAAAAAGAAAATTATGTTAGGGAATAAAGAGTGAATTGATTGTACATCCTACAGTAAGTTTTTAAAAAAAAAGTCAAACTTTTTTTCCCCCTCCAATGCACAAAAGGTTAAATATGAATACAGAATCTCAACACTGGGTTTGGTGACCTCTGACCACTCATACTGTTTCGCTCCTTTATTTTAAACAACATAACAAAACTTTAATCCCACGCTGTTGTGTGGGAGTCAGGAAGAGACCCCCAGGGTTAAAAATATCAACTGGCCATAATGTTACCATGGTAATGCAAACCCAATGTACCTGGGGGAGTTTCACTTGATGGATACTGATCAACCCACACACTGCAGACCACATAATTTCTCCTCATCCATGGCTTCCACCCAACTATTATGTTTGTTTGATGTCTCTTCAGGTAATTGGTATGTGTTTGTCTGAAATGGGGCCCCACTGTTCGTAGCCGCAGACCTGGAGGGGACATTTTATATCCCTCGAAACAAAAAAAGGAATTTATAGCTCTGGATGCTCCCTCCTCCCCGCTTTTAAGCTGAATTGATTGTGCATGCTGTTTTTGTGGGGCATGATTAATTAGTATTTATACCACAATAGCACCGCTGCCAAGTGCTTAGTCACAGGGCAGCACTGGGTTTGTCTTTGTAGTATTGTGGAATCTCTCCTTTGAGATAAAAGCGTGCCTTGAGATGACTTTCTCAGACAACCAGGAAAGGTTGCATCAACTGTACCTCAAAACAGGGTCCACGATCCTATGTTTGTGGTTTTCTTTTGAGCGTGTAGTGGGACACATTTAGCAAGGGATCAGGGGGTCCTCCCTCAGGAAATTCTGAGTGTGGTAAACTTTCTGAGTTGTTGCACCATTGTGTGCATCAGTTTGTTGAAAACAAAACACTGGGTTATAATGCAGTGATGCTCTCAGGCGTCTCAGGCATTTTTAAATAATTCTCAACTTTTGGCGCGGATAATTCCATTTGCCTCGGAAGATTCTGTGGTTGTATAAACTTTTATTGCTGCATGAATATTTTACGCTATATATTCATATTTTGGGAGTAATCACCCCCCAATGCTGAAGATAAAAAAAAAAAAGACCTGCCTCTTCCAGAAGAGTTTCTTGCTCAGTAATATTAGTTGGGGAGTTTTTTCCCAAAATAAATCCTCTGCTTCCTTAATGTTTAACTGAGAGGAAGAGATTTGGACAAGTGCGCGTTGTAATTGTTGGGTGGGGGCTACAAAAGTCTTTTAACAAAAAAACGAGCAATGTTGTATTCCATGTGGTCACAGTTAGAGAGTGAAAACGAAGAACACAACTGGTTACGATCGTGCACAAATCAACCTAAACCCCGAGAGCCAGTGACAGCCAAGCTGCTCATTCAGGGAGCCGGAGTTCCTCGAAACCCCCGGGAGGCAGTGGGTGGTGATCCCTCCTCACCGCCGGCCAATTTCTCCCTTCCTCCCTCCCTCCCTTATCTCTCCGCCCCCACCTTCCCTCTCTCCATCTCTCCTTCTGTGCCTGGAAGGACGTATGCGGATTGAGCAGAGTCGTAGCGTCTCTTGGAACTGATCCAACCATCCCATCTGAGGCGGTCGGTGTGTGTGCCCCCCCCCCCCCGCCGCCGCCGCCGCCGCCACTTGAGGCTTCCTAACGGTGCGCGGTGGAGAAACCAGACGGCCGTCCTCACTCTGCGCCGTCGACCGGCGGAAAACAGCGTGCCAGGTAACGTGACGCACCACAAAAAAGAAAAACAGAACTGAACTTCTCTCCCGGCACGCCATGTGCCCACCTTTCTTAAGCAGACTTTTACCGGCTCCTCTGCATGGGGAAGGAATATGAGACTGTCGTCATCTCTGTCCTGGGTTTCACGTTGTTGTCACCACTGATGATGTAATTATTTTTTTTCAGTTGGATCTGCGCTCTGCTGCTGCTGCTGCGTCGCACCTCTCGCAGCGAGAAGACTCGCTCTGCCAACGTGCGTCCCCGGCATCACAAACTTGGATCACTGCCTCTTTTCGCGGAAAGACTCATCTCCAGCTCTGAAAATCTCCGTCACTGCTGACTAACAATGTGTTGACAAATGGTGTGACACCACATGGCGACTTTTTAACCCCTAACTAGCTTTTACTAAACTATTACACGTCAACTTTTCCCTTGTGGATAAAGCGTTCCTCGGTCTTTGTGGAAGTGCGTCGGGCATAACTGGAGTGCGCACACTTTTAATTTATCATAGTGGGAGCATGGGATTTTAAACTACAGCATGTGGAGTCATTCCTAAGGACCCCATCGCTGCTCTCCGTGGGTGTATGGAGAAGGGCAGCCCGAGAATGACAGGCGGAACCCGGGAGGCGCCGGTAAACATCTCTCCGGCGGTGGCGGCCAACGCAGAGGGCGAGGAGATCGAGGTTTTGGAAAGTACCGAAGTCATTCCAGTGGCTCCAGAAGAAGTAAGTCTACACAGTGCGGTGTCAAATGAACACATTCCCCTGTAACCTTTTGACATTTGCACAGTTACGAATCAGGACCTTGAGTTTCTCTTTCATTAAGCGAAGTTGAACAAAGCCCCGTGTGTAATTTCTTAACCGGGTTGTCATAGTACGAGTACAGTGTCCATTTGTCTCTAAATGCAATGGCACAACTCATAATAGTTTGAGTTTTACAGGAACACCAGATGGAATTTAAAATATTGTTTATTCTAATTCTTTTGAGAGCAGGGTTACTGAAGACACACTGCACAGTGTTTCATCTTTTTCAAAGAGACACACGCACACAGCATGCTACCTTTTGCACATAATGAGCCACACTTCTGGTGCCTTATTATCTTTTGCTGCAGCTCATTGACCATGATGATCAGATAATAGCAGCATGCGATTGCAGGACCGCAATTAAGGCAAATGCGCATAGTAAAGGAAGCCCTTTTGGCCGGGATTCATCATTACCAAACAGGTGCTTCCCTCCTGCCTGGCACCTGCTTCTGAGTTTATTTTTCTTCCCATCTATTCCTCTTACTCACTGCTTCACATACTCTATTTTTTTCTCTTTTTACTTGTCTCAGCAATGGAAGTCTTTGTTTGACAAGGTATGTATCGCAACCTTTAGTGGCCTGAATCTTCCTCCATGTGCATGTTTCACTCTTTGTGGAACCCTGTTGTCCTTGAAGGTGCTCATCTGTGTGTGAACTGTGGGTGACCTGTGCCTTAATCTTTATTATCAGCTCCAAGCAACACAGATATATTAATCAGTTAAAAACTGCAGTGTCTTGCTTAAAGGTCATGAAACATGGGGAAGATTTTGGAAGAACTGAGTTGCAGTATTGCACCAGAGACATCAGTAGGAACAGGACAAATGAAGAAAGTTATATTTAATATTAAAAGCCCAAAGTTTAGCTTGTTATAGTGTGAATTGCCCATGTATCATGACCTTGTCATTGTAATTATGCTATAATTATGGCTTTATCACTAATAGAAGTGACTTAAACCTGCACTGGGGGATTTAGCAAACTGGTACAAAGGTGAAAATGATAAACAAACAAAAACCAAAAAATCTTTAGATATCAGAAACATTAAGCAACTATTTTCCTGCCCTGTTTGTCTACTCAAAGCTTTTTATAGTTTTATATTACTGCTAAATTTAGATTAGTTCCTTTTTGTGAGAAAACAAAAGCGTCATCGGAGTTTCATGGGGCTAAATGAGTTGAATCAGTCAGATTACAGCTGATGGAGTGGAGATAGCTGTCTTTTTCCCCCTTTCAATCCCAGTTTGTGAATCGTGATGAGCTGATAAATATATTCTCAGATCAAAATCTTGCCTAGTGCAGCTTTAAATCCTCTGCCTGCTGGGTAACAATTATGGCATAACATGTAACCAGGCTGCTTCGCTGTCAAACCAAACTCCTGGAATCATGGGAGCTGTGGTGGGTGTGTCATGTAAACCTCAATAATGCAATTAGGATGATACACAATCCTAGATGCATTGATCTGTGAGTCAGAGCGGTCTTGTAAGAAACATATGCCACCATGCACACGCAGACAGACACAGACATGCATACACACACAACCAAGAAACCCCAGGAGAAGAGAAACAGTGACTGGCTGATGATGCAAAAAGCAGGTTGGACTGACAGACGGCAAACGAGCCCCCTGTCTATCACACACACACACACACACACACACATGCTCACACATGAACTTATGCTCACACAGCCTGGAGTGTGTGGCGATACTGGATCACCTGCCGGGCCTCGGACCCCTCACTTTCTCATGTGGGGAGTTGTATGCAAATTTATGTGTGAGTGCACATGAGTGCCAGGGTCAGCTGGGATTTTTAGGGTTAAATCTGAGTCTCGTGTCAGCCTCACTTTTTAAGGGGAAGACAGAGGTCCCATGGGATTAATGTGTGTGTGTGTGTGTGTGTGTGTGTGTGTGTGTGTGTGTGTGCGTGTGTGTGTGTGTGTGTGTAATTGATGGAGCATATTCTATGGACAAGCATTAAGTGGGCCTCTCAAGCTGCTGTCTTTATGTGTGCTGCACAGCTTTGAGTTTCCTCAAGTGGGCGTTGGTTGAAAAGAAAAAAAACATAGGGTTGTCCAAATGGCAGTCTCTGTCTGCTTTGGTAGCAACAAATATCTTTTCACTCTTTCAGGCTCCTTTCCTTCTTGGTCCGCACAGTGAGTTGCTCCATTTGTCAAGGCACTGACCTTGGAGACCCCTAACTTCTGTGAAGTGAAAAAAGAATTGATGGGCCACTGAAGACCATGAAAAGAAAGCTTTTAATCCACCCTATGTTACTGCATGGGGAACAAAAGATAAAAGCTGCTGAGAAACAAAGAGCAAGATTCAAAGATTTATGTATCTAATGTAAAGGCGGACACTGCAAAGTTCATCTGTGTGTGTGGAAGTCTAGTATGATGTGTGGGATGGTTTATTTGGCAGTATAATAGGGGGCAGTCATAAGATAGCTGTATAAAAATATGTACAGACCAGGGGTGTGAAACAAGAGAAGAGAGGGATGTGACATGCAACAGGTCGCCCAACAAAATATTTAAAATTTCCCAAAAAGAATTCAAAAAGGTGACCACTTGGTAGACTGGCCAGGTGTGCACAGGTAAGAAAGTTTTGCCATCACTTTTTGTAACATCATGTCACCCTATCATCATATTTCAGGACAACTGAACTGAACAAAAATGCACTTTTTTGCCTTTTTTGCTGACAGTTTGTATTCATTTGTTTCTTCACACCGTACCTCAGTATGGATCCCTGAAAGCTTCTCATAAATCAAAATCTCACCTTCTAATTACAAGTTGTTACCTATTCAGCTGAAGATACAGTGTCCAAAGATAAGCACACTGATGGACCTTTTGTGTTAATCAATCCTGACATTTCTGTATGGTTTAGACAGGGCAAATTTTATCCTTGTCGTCTCTCTTAGTGATGTTTCTGCAGCACAGAAACAACAGGCTCATCTTCGCTCATTCTTTTTGGCCTCACTCTTTGGCTTTGCTCCCATCTCCTTTAGAGCAGTTTGAGCCGTGTACAAAACCTTCGCCATCATATCATTTTTACCAGCTCCCATGCGACTCTGTACATACAGCTATCATTTCTGGATTTCAGACCATCAGGGACTGGAATCAAAGTGCTGCGTTGCTCCGTTTCCCCTTCACTCATCTGCCCCAGTCCCTGGAGAGGATTTTGTTGCTGTGTAAGTGCTTTCTTTCTCTGCACACAGGAAGCAAGAGAGCAAACCTCAGAATGCTTTGATACATGTTTCCCATCGACTGAAACAAACATCAAGACTGAGCACAGACACAGGCGATGTCTAATGAAGCAGAGGAGATGCTGTTAGTGGGGACAGCAGCTGCACTGCCCTCCCTCTCCCTCATAATCAAAGTGTCCCTGCCTCCGTCCTCTAGACGCACAAATCTGGAAAGGCTGCCGTTATTGTAGCCTGATTACACACAGTGTGTGTTGTCAGGAGAAAAAGGGTCTTTCATGGATTCTTCACTCTGTCCTGACTGATTTGCACACCAAAGTGCACGTCATAATTTTTTTGTTTTGTTTTGTTTTGTTTTTTGAGGATTTCTGGGGATTTAAGGGTAGACCACAGTTTATGTTCAGGATTTATTTGATAAACCATATTAAGCATGTTTAAATCACACCCTAAAATGGATCAAACGCAATTGTTTTGTGCTCCCAGGGATGGCACATCAGATGGCTTTGACTTGGTACTGTGAGTGCTTCTTTGAGACTTCTTTGTCATCCCGTTGGCAAAAAGTGTGTAAAAGGCTTCTTTCTCCTTCAGCTGCCATGACCTAGATGGTGATTGTCTTAAATCTTGATTACAAAGCGCTACATACACAGCAAAGACACAATGTTTTTATTTAGGGGCGGGGCTGGGAATGAATCTGTGTTTGCGATTCCTGATATTAGAAGTCCCCAGGTATGCAGATTGGAAACATGGCTCAGCTCGAATTAGATAGAGCACTTGTAAAGGTGGGATCTAGACAAAATCATAAAGTGTCTTTCTCTCCTGTAAAAACTATCTTCAGATAGGTCTTGACTGCAGCCTCACAACAGGATTGTTCGTCACTGCTTATGAATTCTCAGTGAACGCTAACATGTTTGATTCGGGGCTTTATCCCCATGTGGGTGCGTGCGCGCGCGCACATGTGTGTGTGTGTGTTTGTTTATGTGGGATCCATAAGTGTGTCCACAGCTGCCTTTGTGTTGACAGCATGCTTCCAATGCTACATTGAAAATCCCCCAAGCATGTGCCCACAGGAGCTTAGTGATTAAACACTTTCACATGGCTGCATACTTTCCATGAAAGTGTTTCCCTTTTAACTTCTTGGTTGGTGGCATAGAAAATCCCCAAACAACTGACTGGAACCACACAAATAAATGTCTTATAGTTCTTTTAGGAATGTTGTCTAGCTGGGGAGATTTTGCATACAGTATGGAGTACCCATCATTTCTTTGTTCTTTTTTCAGGAAAATGGGGGAATGGATGCAGTCATTTATTGTACAAACATACAAGGAAATACAGTACATAAGGCAAAAACAGAGTTTGCTCAATTCTAATGAGTTTGACAGTAAATATTTGGTATGACCACCTTCATTCTTCCACACAGCCTGAACTCTCTTAGGCAGCTTTCTTGTCATTTCTTTAAGTAGTCTTCATGAATAGTTCTCTGGGGTTCTTGGAGGACATTCAAAGATCTTCTTTTGTTCCATTTTCCGTCAGGATGATTCCACACTGCTTCAATAATGTCAAGGTCCGGGCTCTGGGGAGGCCGATCCATGACTGACAGTGTTTCATTGTGTGTTTTTCTGTCCAGGTATACTTTTACTGCATTGGATCAACTAGATAGATCAACTGAAGGGTTCAATGCAACTCTCAGGAAAAATATCCAGCTAGGTCTTTGTTGGATTTTTTCCTGTTTCTTAAGGACATGACTTCCAATGTCCAAAGAGAAAGTCTGAAAGATCCTCAAAGTCTGGAGAACTGCTGGTCAAGACCACTTTAACAAAATTACAAAAAAGTCTGACTTCATGAAAGCAAAATCTAAAAAAATGACGGCTGGTTCAAGACTTTTGCACTGTAATGTATATTATTTTCCTGTAAAATGCCAGCTAGTACCTACTTCTTGATGGCATGTACATTATAAAAATCAGCAAGCATGATTGATTGAGGAACAACCACAGAGTGTGTAAAAGATGGGCGTAGCCCCCATGACATCACCCACTTCTTCGGGACTCGGCATTATAAGCCTCAACGTTAATGTTTTGGTTGTCAGCACTAAAGTTTCTGGAAGCCAGAAGTTGCCACATTTGGATGTGAGGATGGATTTAAGCTCGGTTAGCAAGCTGCGTTTATAAATTGTATGGGTGCAATGCACAGACGCACATATGTGCTAATTAGTGTTAAGTAAGATACAAACAGAAAAGTATTACTCACCGAAACCAAAGCACAAACTTCTTGGACAGCTTGCACCTCACTACAAACCATATTATTTGTCAGAAAATTCCATTAAAAATGCTCCCAGAGGCACCAATGCTACACCGAAGAGCTTCAGTAACCCGAATGAATGCAGGAGAGGCCTAGCAGACACCCAGTATGCAGATGAATAAGTTACCAAGCAAAAATCAGAAAGGCAATATTTTGTGACTCCATAGCCACTTAATCTAAAACAATGGACAACATAAGAGACAAAAGTATCATGTAGTCTGAGTAAATGACTGAATGGTCCACGACCCAGGTGACTGGTACTTAATGAAAAGCCAACTGGGACGCTTCAGCTGCTATTAGTGGTGCGTGGAGGGAAAGGATGTCTCGACACGCCCTGTCAGTTTCACTTACACTAAAAACAGGAGGAGGTTTAGACAATGAGATCATGAACAGCGGCGAGGGCACCTGATGGTGGCTAGGTATTGTGTTTGATGAGGGTACGACGTCTCTTTTCGTCAGTATGAGAAGAGAGATTCATGTGCATCATTTCATTTCAATGGATGGAACCTGCAGACTATAAAGGATACATCAAGAAATCTGGGACTAGATGTGATGAAAGAATATTTTACTTCCTTTTTTTTTCTTACCAAAATATTTCCAGTTCAAGCATTTTTTCCCCCTTTATTTGTACCTTTTATGTCATTTAAGTCAGGTATCAATTTGCTTTTAATTGTGTGTTAAATGCATTAGTGCTTGTCTTTTTTTATCTGCATAATTTTTTGTCTACTGATGTGTTTATGAGCCTAATTGCATCTGACAAACACACAGATGGTGGGGTCACAGTTTACTGACCTGCTCATCCAACGCTACACATGTGATTGACACCAGCTGAGTCCTGGAGATAAGCCAACTACAAACACTTCTGGAACTGTGTTGTCTCGATTCAGGATCCTAAAAGCCAAACGCACTCTGCCTCATTTTATTGCAAAGTGCCTGCGCTGTGTGGCGATGAAATAACAGACAGAGCCTCAAACATTTTCATTGAAAGATGTAATCAGTGCTCATCTTTCCCCACTCCTTTGCCTCTCCCCTGCTCAGCTCTAAATAGATTTCCTTAATGAAAGGCGCAGTTCCAGTTGGCGGAGTGTGAAAACAGTTTCTGCTTTTATGCTGAGGTAAAAATAGCCGCCTTGTCTGTCGATCTGTAAACGAGAGAAAGCCAATGTGCCAGTTTTATTTATAATTGGCTATAGTATGCAAAACACAGCAGCAGCGTGAAACCGAAGTGACTCTTTTGATTGCTGCATGGCTCAGTAATTTGGCAACCTCCATATGCTATGTGTTTGTATGTATGTATGTACACATCACGCCTGAGAATGTAAATCCATTACTTGAAGTCAAGGGAGGGCAGTGGTGAAGGCGGGGTATGCCTGCTGCCTCTTTTAGGACCAATGTAAGAGTGTAAATTTTGTTGGGGCCCCTTCACAAATTATCCCTGACTGGCCTGCTTTTTATGCTCTCTTTCATCTTCCTTATTACCGCTCTGTCGCTCATCTCTTTATTCTGAAGTTCAATTTGCCATCAGAGTTAAGTGGATGACACTACAGATGTGACGAGGCTTCGGTCTCTGTCTGCTCATCAGTGCTTTTATTTAATCTCTTTTCATTAGCTCTGTTCACAGCGCAGCACGCCACCATGCACTAGCTCATCAATTATATAATAACAGCACAAAAACTGAAGGGCTACAGAGGAAAAACATCAAATCAGTGGTTGATCAAGGAGGGTTGTTTTCACCGAGGCTACATATATTGCCATTGTGAGCTGAGTGTGTGCCTGTGTCACTGCTCACAATAAGCTACTTTTTGTCTGGAAGATCCTGTTTTAGTAACTCTAGCTGTAGGGTTTTGAGAGTTTTGTTTGAAACTGGGTGCCAGTTTGTGAAACCAGCTTATGACCAGGGGCTGTTGGTTACTATCAGTTTTGCACAGCTTTTTAACCACTTAATTAACCACTTATCACTGTTAGAATGGTTCTTTCTCTGTACTGAGCTGCTGTAATGCGCAAATTTCCCTGTCGTGGGATCATTAAAGTTTTATCTTATCTCTAATCTTAGTTAGCTCTGATGCCTAGAACCCGAAGAGTTTACATTTAAGAGAATTGCTTGGTCTCGCTCTGTGCTGTACTGTATGTGCCAGCATGACATAGAACCTGGATCCTTCATTGCCCCATTTTATGCTTGCAGGCTGCACAAAATTGCCAAGACCCGCGGTCCGCCCGCGGGTTCTGGCTTAAGCTAAACAAAATGATTGTTTGATCACTGTGGTCCTGTTAAGCCACTGGGCTTTGAGCAGGGCCAGTGCACATGCAGTGTGGTCATGAAAGCCAGCTTAACCTGCAAACACTATTTATATGTGAAGAAAAAACATTTTTTCATATTCCAACACCACTGGAAAAAACAGTAAAGCCTTCTTTTTTCTTTACTTATTAATTTGGATAATAACAAGATTGTGCCTGTCTGCCAGTGTTAGGAGGTCAAACGTACAGTCTGAGCTATCAAAGCCTGTTTTATTCTCTCCTGCTTCACATTTTGTTGTTTTATTTGTTTTTTGAACAAATGTGAGATAATGATTAGGGCTTTATAAATGTTCCCTGTAAACTAATCAAACAGTAATACCTCATTCAAAATCTTCTGAGAAAATGGATAGCTCTACTGTTCTTGAGACGGTGAATTAGTAGGAATGTTGCAAAAGGTTTTATTGAGCAAAGATTGTACAGAGCATATTTTTGCCCATAAATACCACAAATGTGAGGCGTAAGAATTTAAAAGCACTGCTTTTTAGGTTTGGAAAACACACTTAAAGGGTGTCACCACAGGAAGCACTTGGCTTGTTGTGCATCCCTTTGTTGCTTATGGCTGATTACTGTCAGGCTCTGGTTGACTATGTTACTTTCTAATGTATACTATGTGGCCAAAAGTATTGGTCCACACCCCTTAATCTTTGAATTCAGGTGTTTGGAGTCCTATTGCCACAGTTGTATAAAATCAAGCACATGCGAGCCATGCAATCTGCCTGAAAGAATTCTGAAAGAATGGGTCCTTCTGAAGAGCTCACTGAACTTGAGCGTGGTACTGCTGTAGGGTGCCACCGCTGCAACAAGTCAGTTCATAAAATTTCTTCCCTTCTAGATACTCCATGATCAACTGTAAGTGGTATTATTGCAGTGTGGAAGGAACCACAGCAACTCATCCAGCAACGGTCTGCTGACTCAGTAACTGCAGAGTTCCAGACCTTCTCTGGCATGAACATCAGCACAAAAACTGCACCAGGAGCGTCATGGCATGGGTTTCCATGGCTGAGGAGCTCCTGTAGATATAATGCGTAGGTGGTGCAGTATTTTTGTCCGTGTGGTGTATTCACCTCTGTTAGAGGGCTGCCTTCCATCCAGAGCCTGGAACGTCCACTAGCGATCAACCATCAGCAACAAATCAATGCCCGACATTGACTTCCTGTGGTCTCTGGTCACTATGTTACTGCTTCTTTTACTTTTAAGCAAACTTATGACAAAATATATGAAACATTTTATCCAAACTAATCAGATGTAAAATAAATTCATAGATGTTCCACATGAAGAATGGAAAAGGCTTTAGAAATCTTGCTCATTTTGCCACATACTTGGCAAACAACAAGAAGCACTTCTGATGCAATTCAATTCAGTTTTATTTATATAGCGCCAAATCACAAGAAACAGTCGCTTCAAGGCGCTTTGTATTGTAAGGTAAATACCATACAATAATTACATTCTGTTCATTCTACATCATATCAACAGGTTTTCGCACAGGTTGTAGTTAGAGAGCTGTTGACAGATCTGGTCATGACTCATTACACCAACAACTAGTAGTTGTGTGCATGTGTGTTTGCATGTGTGGCAGATTGGTAAGCTCAGTGGTTCTTGAAACTTATGGAGCATGAAATGGAAAATAACTCCTTTTTGTCTCAGTTTATAGGTGTTGTGTGAATGTTGGCCCCGTTGAGCTCTCAATTCCAGGGCACATTCCTATGCCATAGGCTATGCAGGTCCACAGTGAAACCTTGCAGGTGCAGTGTTGACACAGGTACAATAACCCTGTGTTTGCTATGTATACCTGTCTGTGTGTTTGAGTGCTCTGATTTCTGGCTCTTCAGTCAAGCACTTCCTATTAAGGAATGTTTCAGACTGAGCGTTCAGCTGAGCCAACTCTTTTCTTCACTTCTATTCTCCTGGTAGGAGAACCGTTTAGTCCATACTAAGACAGATGGTGCATTGACAACCACCTCAAATGAAAGCTGACAACTACTAGTGCAGATGTTTAGGCCCATGTGCTGGATTCATAATGCTGGCTGTATTTGCTGAGTTTGAACTCAAAATTGTTTGTTGGCTTTCAGATCACTTTGTCCCACTATGTGCTCAGCTGTCCGTGAAGCGCTGTTCTAACAAACTGCATCACCAGCGACTCTTTGTTTATTCCCCCTTCTCCTTGTCTCTCTGGAGAGTTTGCAGTCATTACAGACTGTTGTGTAGACAGGAGAATGAGAAATGCATAATTTACAGGTAATGGCATTTTTTTTTGCTGATTTTTATACTCCCACAGAAAACCTTTAGGTAGTGAAGTCAGATTGCATTTCATAGCCACTGATTTTTCTGGATTCACTTCTTAAATTTCAATAAAACTGTCTTTGTTTGTTGTCGGAGCATTTGTCATCCATTTTGTTATAAAAATCATGGGAATTAGGTGCAGTGATTTATTGAAACTTACATAGAAACATACTTGGAATACTTGCAAAAAGGCAAAAACAGAGATTGTTTGATTCCAATGAGCTTGAAAGTCAAGATGGTGTGACCACCTTTATTCTTTAACACAGCCTGAACTCTCTTAGGCAGCTTTCCTGTCATTCCTTGAGGTAGTCTTCAGGAATAGTTCTCCAGGCTTCTTGAAGGACTTTCAGAGCTCTTCTTTGTTCCATTCTCTGTCAGGATGATCCTGCACTTCTTCAATAATGTTAAGGTCCAGGCTCTGGGGAGGCCAATCCATGAGTGATAGTCTTCCGTTGCATGATTTTCTCTCCAGGTATGCATTTACTGCATTGGCAGTGTGTTTGTCATGCTGAAAAAAGAAGTTGTTGCCAATCAGATGTTCCAAATATGATGTAACTTTTCTCAATGTTGACAAGATCCCAACACCACTGACTGAAACGAAGCTCCAAACCATGACAGATCATGACTGTAGACACTCACTGTCGTACCTCTCTGACTACTGACTTCCTCCAAGGTTTGGATTCAACACTCTCTCTAAGACCTGTTCTTTAAGCTTTGAGTGCTCAAAGTAGAGTAGAAAAACGCTATATAAGAATAAGTCCATTTACCACTGATTTTCAGTCCAGTTCTTGTTTGGCATACCTCAGCCTTTTCTCCCTGTTTGCGTTCCTGAAAAATGGCTTCTTGACCACCATCCTTCCACTGAGACCATTTCTGATGAGGCTTCAGTGAGCAGTAGATGGATCAACTCAAGGGCCAGATGCATTTCTCAGGTCTTGTCTCAGGTTTTTTTCCTGTTTCTTATGGACATGATTTTCAGATTCTGTTTATCTGCTGTAGATAGTTTTTATTCTTTTTTGTCCTCTACCTGTCCAATTTCCTAAATTTTTTTAGGGCACACTGCACAACATGCTGAGATATGCCAAGTTTTTGGATACGAATAACAATTGGATAATAGCTCTATGGCAATCACCTTGTTGGTGCAAAAAACTATTTTGTCTGTCAAACTGCTATCTTATCATTTTTCTTAGCTTCATCTAAAGAAACTGAAAGACTGCTAGTAACAAAATGCTTAAGATACATTTTAAAATTGCATAACTAAGAGACTGGTTCAACCTTTGAGTTACAGGGGTTGGACAATGAAACTGAAACACCTGTCATTTTAGTGATGGAGGTTTCATGGTTAAATTGGACCAGCCTGGTGGCCAATCTTCATTAATTGCACATTGCACCAGTAAGAGCAGAGTGTGAAGCTTCAATTAGCAGGGTAATAGCACAGTTTTGCTCAAAATATTGCAATGCACACAAAATTATGGGTGACATACCAGAGTTCAAAAGAGGACAAATTGTTGGTGCACGTCTTGCTGATGCATCTGTGACCAAGACAGCAAGTCTTTGTGATGTATCAAGAGCCACGGTATCCAGGGTAATGTCAGCATACCACCAAGAAGGACGAACCACATCCAACAGGATTAACTGTGGACGCAAGAGGAAGCTGTCTGAAAGGGATGTTCGGGTGCTAACCCGGATTGTATCCAAAAAACATAAAACCACGGCTGCCCAAATCACTGCAGAATTAAATATGCACCTCAACTCTCCTGTTTCCACCAAAACTGTCCGTCGGGAGCTCCACAGGGTCAATATACACGGCCGGGCTGCTATAGCCAAACCTTTGGTCACTCGTGCCAATGCCAAACGTCAGTTTCAATGGTGCAAGGAGCGCAAATCTTGGGCTGTGGACAATGTGAAACATGTATTGTTCTCTGATGAGTCCACCTTTACTGTTTTCCCCACATCCGGGAGAGTTACGGTGTGGAGAAGCCCCAAAGAAGCGTACCACCCAGACTGTTGCATGCCCAGAGTGAAGCATGGGGGTGGATCACTGATGGTTTGGGCTGCCATATCATGGCATTCCCTTGGCCCAATACTTGTGCTAGATGGGCGCGTCACTGCCAAGGACTACCGTACCATTCTGGAGGACCATGTGTATCCAATGGGTCAAACATTGTATCCTGAAGGCGGTGCCGTGTATCAGGATGACACTGCACCAATACACACAGCAAGACTGGTGAAAGATTGGTTTGATGAACATGAAAGTGAAGTTCAACATCTCCCATGGCCTGCACAGTCACCAGATCTAAATATTATTGAGCCACTTTGGGGTGTTTTGGAGGAGCGAGTCAGGAAACGTTTTCCTCCACCAGCATCACGTCGTGACCTGGCCACTATCCTGCAAGAAGAATGGCTCATAATCCCTCTGACCACTGTGCAGGACTTGTATATGTCATTCCCAAGACGAATTGATGCTGTATTGGCCACAAAAGGAGGCCCTACACCATACTAATAAATTATTGTGGTCTAAAACCAGGTGTTTCAGTTTCATTGTCCAACCCCTGTAGGTGCCCTTTTTATGCTTGAATGATTCATAGGTCAGTGTTAAGTGTCTTAAAAAACAAACAAAAAAACCCTCCACTCCTCTGAAAAGGTCAGGTACAAGGACTGGACTGAAAATGAGGGCAAGGAAAAACTTAAAAAGACTTTCAGAAAGCCTGGAGAACTATTTCTCAGGACCACTTTAAAAATGACAAGAAAGTATGTTCATTCTCTCTTTTGTCTATACTCGGTGGTGCATTCACTTCTCTGGTTTGTGTTCACACGACAGCTTTCCCAAAGCTGACTATATACAACCCCTAAACTGGTTTATCTTAACTTTATAACTCACTTAGAAGAATATAAACAATTTACTTGGCACAGAACAGGTGAGCCTGTGGGCCTAGAGCCTTCACAGTAACTTTTTGCAGAGCAGGTGTTCTCCCTCTGCGGCCCTCACATCAGATTCCACTGTCTAACAAGCACATCAGGATTGTTTAAATAAATTAAGCACACAAGCAGACTCTGCGCCTGTCCCAGTTTCATGATCAGGATGCCTCAAGAACGGCAGAAAGATGTTTACTGTTTACTAACGGTGGTAATCATCGAGCAGCTAATGACATGATATGATATGATAATATCATGACACATTACCCATGGTAATGATGATATTAAAGTGCAGTAACTTTGCATCACTCTAAACACTGTAAGAAAGTCATTTATGACACAACATGACATATATGTGTAAGTAAAGAACAAAATATTGTTAGCAACTGCATTGTGGTGTCGGTGTGTATGTGTGTGTGTTTCTGTGTATTATTCCCTTTTAATATTGCAGCAGATCGATTAATTAGCTCTCTGATTAGCTTCTCAATGCTGTCTGACACTTCCCCTATGGGTTTCTTCTTCTTTTCTTCAAATTGTTTAACTTTCAGTCATTTTACCCTCATTCATTTGATGAGCAGCACCCTAATCAAGTGATATGATATACTGATATTTAGTCCGGCTTCTACTGTTTACCTTAACACAATAGTCAACGACAGTAATAAGCAGAAACTGCTTTCTTATTTTATTTTCAAGCATTCAAGTTTGTAATGCATTTGTTTATATTTGTTTGCAGCATACTGCTGTGTATAATGTAATACCTATTTCAAGTAATAATGAATACAGCTTTACTGTATGTTGTAAAATGTGATTTCCACTAGAGAGTAATGGACCAATAAAGCAGGGCATGCCTTAGGGTGGGCCCCAACTGGTGAGTGACGATACTGTAAGATCATGCAGTGTTGGGCTTTTTGGTCAGATCCACCCCTCACTCCTCATGTCTAGTTTTAAAACTTCCAACATGGCAGCGGTGAAAATGGTCATCTTGAGGCTTCACACTGGGACTTCAACCAGTGGATGATGTCATGATGGCTATGTCCATCACTTATATACAGTTTATGATTAAAAAGCATTAGAGGCATCACGGTGGTGTGATGATTAGCATGGTTGCCTCACAGCTAGAAGGTCTGGGTTCAAATCCACCATGGCCCTTTCTGAGTGGAGTTTGCATGTTCTCCCTGTGTCTGCCCTGGGTACTCTGGTTTCCTCCCACAGTTCAAAGACATGCAGTTAGTAGGTTAATTGGTGACTCTAAATTGCCCATAGGTGTTAATGTGAGTGTGACTGGTTGTCTGTCTCTCTGTGACAGGCTGGCGACCTGTACAGGGTGTATCCTGCCTCTCACCCTATGTCAGCTGGGATAGGCTCCAGTGACCCTGAACAAGATAAGAGGATGGATGGAAGTTAAATATTAGCGAATGGTTTGGAGCAGTGCTATTTTCAACATGACCACTTGATTTTTTGGGGTGAGAGGTTGAGTCAGTAACTCTCAGATGTCCTGGCTCTTATGCTGTTACCATGGTTGCCTTTCGTGGGCCAGCCCGGCAGGCTCAGCAAATGTCCAAGGTGAGCGACAGTGCTTAGCTTTCACACAGATACCATCCGGTCTCCCCTGTGTCGTCTTACAGGGCATCATTGCCAAAGCCTGCCAGCCGGGCCAAAGTGCTGAAGTGGCTAACGGTGCCAAGGACAAAACCACATCACAGCACGCAACGCAGAAATGAGACCAACAGGATTTGCAGCCATTTTTGATCCTTTACTATTTGATTTGATGTTTACTTAATCCTGGCATCTTTTTGATTTGTACCATTGCTACAGCTGACTGCTGCAGTGGTATGTGTTCACAGAGGGGGAAATCAGATACACTGCACTCTGAATTATTCAGGTAATAAAGAATAATCCAGTTGTAATTCTTCAATGAAGGCCTATACCAGCATACAGGGAAATAAAATTAGGTCATCGATGGAGTTTGTCCCACTGATAATAAAAATTTCAGCAGCTGATCCCCTTTCTCTCATGGCTTAATAGGCATTAATGTATGTATACAAATAATTTTTTTGTACTACTCAAAGAGAATAGCCTAACATGCTCAACACTGGGGAATGCAAAAACAAAATACAGTTCTCTGTAAATAATATTCAAAATCGATGCCATAATTTTGCTGTCTAAATTAAGATATTAGCAAGAAATAATAAATCATTGCTGTAAGTTATAGTAGATCTGTGGACTCAAGCCTAAATATCATGTGGCACTTGCTTATTACATGGAGAACAGTTGTGAATAAATTTATATACATATGATACTTGGGTTGGTTGATGGCAAAAAAATCTCAGCTTACATTTTCCTTTTAGTGTCTCATCTCAGACCTATATTGCAGACACAGTGGGGCCTATCTGAGCTGTTTTTGACTCTCATGGCTTAGCTATGGCACTGGCAGATGCTGTGTGGGTCTGATGTGCCCCAGTTGTCATGGCACAGCCATGCACGCTCATGTGAAAAAGAAAAGTTTTAGAGGACTTTTTTCAGTCCTGTGAAAAAAAGGACACCCCTACTGTTTCCATAGGAATTAAAAGGGTAACCAGTAGCCACGTGTTGCTTATTAAATGCACTTGATTGATCATCAGCAAGTGTGACTGCCTCTGTGAAGGCAAAGGTTTTAGCAAATTGCTGGTCTGGAGCCATCAGGTGTGTGTTAACACAGTGCCTGGATGTTCCAGCACATTCACCCCAAGGTCAGACCGCGTGATGCTCAGAGAAACTGCAAGAAACTCAAGAGCTGCATCTGAGTCTTTTAGAGTTTATTTCCCCCTTTGGGGTTTTTCCTCAGTGTGTCTCCCTGTGTGTCAAGTCTGTGTTTCTGTATGTCATGTTTAGTCATTTCTTGTTTTACTTTGTGAGTCTCTTGCCCCTGTTAGTGATGGGTTGGTCGCGAACGATCCGGCGGCTCCTGATAATGTGCCGTTTCTTTTTTCTTTTTGTTCTTTATTTATTTATTTATTTTTTGTGGAAGGCGTACGTGATTGCTTAAGATGTGTGGTGGAATCTGCGTGTCTACATGGAGCAACATGGTGGGAGGCAGGGCAGAGACGCACCACACAGTGAGTCCACACAGATCAAACACAGAGGGAGCGACTCCTGCAAAGCTTGCTCAGAGACTGGAAAGAGCAAGAGGAAGTTGCGCTTTACGTAGAGGCTACATGCAGGAATGGTGAGGAAAAGTAATTCATTTTACACATTTTTTTTAATGTGTAACATTTTTTTAAACTACAATCTGAGAAGCCATTTGGGAAGCCGAACTTCCCATCACTAGTCCCTGTGCATTGTGTTTTTAGTTTAGTGTCATTAGTTTGATTAGGGTCACCTGTTGATTCCCCAGCTGTGTTATGTTTTCCCAATTAGTCCCCTGTGTATTTGAGCCCTGAGTTTTTCCTCAGTTCTTTGTCACGTCATCCCACTTTAGATAGTGTATTTCCATTCCCACTGAACACGCTCGCTCTCATCTTCACCTGAACACAGAGCAGTCAGTTGAGTGTTTCCTGCCTTTAACAGAAAGCCTTCAGTGAGGCTGCAAAGCTCATCCCTCTTTCTGCTGCTGTCTCAGGATTTCTGAAGACTTGTGTTCTTTAAACTTTAAACCTTCTGCAGGACAGACGACTTACCAGAGGCTGAAAAAAGGTGAAACTCTCTGTAATAAAGCTCAAATGATTCCCCATTAAAAAAAAAAAAAGATAGTGTATTTCCTGGCCCCACATGTATTCCTAGTTTGATGAATTATTAGAACCAGTTGAGCTTTCCTAGCTTCCTTGTATTTGATGCGTAACCAGCAATAAAGCTGTGCGTTCCTGAGTTCATGCTTGCCTCCTTAATCCTGTGTTTGGGCTCTCGTCCTGCCAGCCACACTGCTGAACTGTGACACACAAGACCCCTAGAACAATTTCCTTTGGACAATTGAGACCAGTGAATGAGTGAAGATGTTTGGTCATAATGCACAGCGCCACATTTGGCAAAAACCAAACACAGCATAGGAGCACTAGGACCTCATACCAAGCACGGTGATGGAGGGGTGATGATTTGGGCTTGTTTTGCATTAACACGACCTGGGCACCCTGCAGTCATTAAATTGACCACGAACTCCTCTGTATACCAAAGTATTCTAGAGTCCATTGTGAGGCCATGTGTCCTACAGCTAAATTTTGGTCATGCAACAAGACACTGGTCCCAAGCACTCCAGCAAATCTACAACAAATGGCTGAAAAAGAAAAGAATTGAGGTGTTGCAATAACCCAGTCAAAGTCCAGACCTCACCCTAATTGAAATACTGTGGTGGGACCTGAACCCTTTATCACCCAAGTATTATACAGGCCACCTGGACATATTTTATAATTTTGTCTGTAAAATTACAAAATAATTCTCATCTTTCAGGAACCGTTTGAATTTTCTCTGTAGCACAAAATGGTTGAGGAGTTATGGTAATGCAAAGTGCACATGGCACAATCTAGGAGGAACGGATTTTTCCATGTTCAGACAGCAGTACCTTGTGATTGCTTTGTGCTGCTATGCAGACTGAATATCCCCGTAAAGCTCACCGTCTCTTTTTATCGAAACCGCTTGAATTCTCTCACTAGCCCAAACTGTACGGAGTTATGGTCATTTAAAGCGTGCTTTTAAAATGGGCCCACTGGGTTAAGAGAGCTGTGCACAAACAAACGCTTGCAAACATCAATGACGTGAATCAAAGTTGCAAAGAAGAGTGGGCTAAAGCTCCTCCCCAGTGATGTGAGACATTGATGAAGTCCTGCAGAAAATGACTACTTCAAGTTATTGCTGCTAAAGATGTTTCTACAAGCTACTGAATGATGGTTTGTACTTGGTTTTGCCACAGGACTGCACAGTGTCCTGTTAAAAATTGTTATTTTTCACATGATTGTAACATTAACCTCTGGCTGAGTTGAGATTCACCCTGAATAAAAACCACCAGTTAAAGCCAAATGTGGTCCATAAAGAACTAATAATATGGGCCACATTTGAGCCTAACAGTCAACTATCTGTGGTGAATGTACAAACACTGAGTCTGCTAGTGTGTTGTTGTTCCCAAATTTAATATCTGTTAAACTCACTCTGGGAGCTCATTTTCAGCTCAGTAATTCTCATTTAAGGTAAATTAAGGACAGGAATTACTGCTGTGCTAAAAACTGGGAAATGCCATGACTGATTAATGCAACTGTTAGATGAAACACAATATTAAATTTACACTGTTAAGCAAACAGTATTTAATGTGGATGGGCCACATTATGTCGCTGAATGAGGACAATAGTTTGACTGATTGAGATAAAGCCTCTCAAATAATTGTTAGCAAGTTGAAACATCCTCAAACCGTTTTTGTGGCTTTTCATGTGTAAGGATACACTGTGGTTAGAGGGTGAGATGATGGGGGCTTTTCAAATGGGTAATAAGTAACATAGAACATTGGATGTCATTTTTAACTGTTGTAAATTCTGCTGGATTAACCTGCAACAACACATGGCATCATGTAAAGAGCAGCTGTTTCTAGATATGGTTTCCAGGTTTTTTGAAAGGAATAGTCACAGGAGATCCTTTGAGATTGTTTTTGCAGTTGCAGTGTGTTTGGGTTCTGCTTACCTCAATAATTATTCAGTGAGCCTAAAGTTAGCTCTGTTCCTGAAAGAAAATAAAAAATCAGTTTCTGAGATGTTCTAGTCAGAGTTAATGTCATTCTCTTTCTTTTGTGCTGTGGGACATTAAACACCTTATTTATTGCACCTCAACATCTCTTGTATATCTACTTGGTCTTGCAGTACTGTCTTGAATGCCAACACTAACCGTAAGGATAACATAAAGGGCCATTGCTGTAAACTGGCATTAAGTGAGTGAAGATTCATTTCACAGCGCTGATAATGGAAGATTCTGAGACTGTAAATCCATCCCTAATCCTTTTCCAGCCCAGTGGGGGATTTGCGTTTTTATGTGCTTGTGTCACCTCCAAATGTGGCTGTAGTGATCACAGCGCATCCTTAATGCATTTTGGTGCAGTCACTCTGTTTACTTGGAATCAGATCAAACAAACTGCATGTTAATGCTGACTGTGGAAACAGGGCCAGAAACTGTGACAACACCATCACCTTGTCTCGCCTGTTGCAGTGTCTGGTAGAAATCTTCTCAGAGGTACAGCAGCAGGTGGGGGTATTCTTATCATTGTCACTAGGTTTACTGAATCCACAGTTGCAGACATAGTGGCTCATCAGAGTGCCTGTCAGGGTCTGGCACTGAGGCTGTCATTATGATAAGACTTATCTCCTTCAGGGAAAAAGCTGCCAAGGTTATGATAACTCACAGTTCGATTTCAGCTGGAATAAGGATCCACATTTATTTTTACAACAGTCTCTCCAAAATAAGCGTAACTTTTTAATGGGGTATAGGTTACAGTGTGTGTGCGTGCAATTACATATGAAGTGCACTCACTCTCTCTCTCTCTCTCTCTCTCTCTCTCTCTCTCTCTCTATATATATATATATATATATATATATATATATATATAGTATTTAAATGGTGAAATGGTATTAAATGGGCAAGGTCAGCAGCAGTGAGATGTGTGCGTGTGTGTGTGTGTGTGTAGTCCAATGAAAGCTGTGTATGGATCTTTTTCTTTTGAGTCTTTCTTACACCTCAGTGAGGATACTGTGGCGATATTAGTGTTTCAGCTCAGACTGGTCACAGAGGAACAGAAGAAGTGGCAAACAGTCTCCTGTCTTCTGTTGACTTTTCTTCAGAACTTTATGAAGATGCAAAAACAGGTCAGGAGCCAGTTAACTTACTTTGACACAAAATCAAAAAAATAAATCTAACAGGAGACAAAAGTGGATATAACTGCTAATACGATCCGTGGCATCAGCAGGAAGAGTTGAAAAAGTGTTGTATCATGACATTCAGCACGCCAAATGTCCAGCAACCGTTTCGTTACTCACTGTCAAGTCAAATCTCCCAATGCTAGCTGTTATGTGTCTGCAGTTTAAGCTAAAGCATCTTGAACAGTCATCCCTGCCCCACCCTTGGGCTATATAGTTTTATTTTGTGTTTATGTGTCCAATTGACGTAACTGGATGTCATTACTGCTGACGTGAATTATGATCTTACCAAATTTACGTTTAGTCTTAGCCAACAGTTCCAAATTTCCTTTAATGCCACCTGCTCTGGCCTCTGGAAGGCATTCGGCTATGGTCGCTGTTGTCACTAGTGTCACGTTTTTCAAAACAGAGTTGCCAGTAACCAGAGTTTGTTCCATGGTTAGAGACACCCAGCCGGCCTGCTTTCCCAGTTGCTTGGGATCTGCTTTTTTTTTGGGGGGGGGAGACTAAGTGAATAATGTGAATATGTTAATGTGATCGGTGAAGCCAAAGACATTTTCACATTTGACCATAGGAGCCTACAGGGATAAACGCCTTTGGAGCCTTTCCTCTGTTGTGTCTTCTGTTTTCAAAGTACTATGTATTGCATTCTGTCGCTATTTGAAAATCTTAGTGTGTTTCTCAACATGCCAAACTATCCCTTTAAAAGAGGAAAATATGAAAGAAGTCAGATATGGTATTTTTTTTGGAAAAGATGACACAATAATCTATGCTTCAAACGTGCACTAAAAAAAATTGTCTCCCTGTAAAAACTTGGTTGCTTGAATGCAACATATCTGCCTCACTTTAACATACTGAACTACTTTTTTCTGTTAGATTTTTGAAACGCCAATAATGCAGGTTGAAAGAACTCCCTTCTTCTCTTGCCTTAAAATAAAGGGGGACTTGGCCATAGAGAGAGAATTGTGGGAATTGTTTCTTACTCGCTGGCCTCTGAGGATTATGGGAATAGGATTATGAAGTTGAGGGTGCCAGAGTGAGACTTTACACCACTGCCCAGGATCAGGAGACAGATGACTGGCTCACTGCCTGATTGTAGCTGATTAATAAAAGCTCCCATTTGCAAAATGGCCTCAAACCAGCAAAGAAAGGTTCCATATACTGGTGTAATATATCCTTTTGCCTGTCGTGTGATTCTTCTGTTAGGGGAGAGATTCTTATTTAAGATTGACAGACAGTTTCATAGGTCCCACCCAACCCAGATGGCAACCTTGAAAATGCTTCTGAGAGCCAGATTAGCTCAACCAACCTCACCCCCAGCCTTGTGCCGCTCACCCTTTTTTCCCTTTTCTCTTTGAGGTTTAAAGAAAATAAGTCTGGGGCCTCCCCTTGGGGCAGCCTGAGCTCGGGTCCATTTGCCAGCTATTATAGATCATAAATCTCTTTGGTGAATGGAACTGCTGCCATCAGTGGTGCAGGGATTTGATTGTGTTTTGGGGAGAGCTGACCTGAGGGCAGGCCTCGAGCAAAAGAGAGGAATGAATGCAAGAGAAAGACGGCCTCGGGAATGGCTCATTAAACAAATGTTTCTCGCCACTTTTTGTTCCCCTTCTTATTCCACGAAGAGCTGCTGAATGCGTTGAGCACTGAAGGGACGTTTGATAGAGGGTTTGGCCTGGCTGTAATGAGGGGGTCTCACCTCGTTGTAAAGGGGAGGTTTGGGGAGAAAAGGTCGCTAATCTCCATCTTTGTTTCAGCGCTGACCCGGCTGTGCCCTTTGCCTGAATGACAAAAATGCTCTGTTACAGCTTTGTTGGTGTATGTGTGTGTTTGACATGAATTTTGACTTCTGTATGCCTCCTGGCAGATGAGCTCTTGTGTGTCTGCGTGTTGTGTGTTGGTGAGAGTGACATTTGTGCTGTTGCGGTGGAAAAGCCTTCCCTTCCTGGTGGTGTCTTGTTTGGCTTGTCCTGTTTGTGTTTTTGTATGTGTATTTAATTGTGTTTCCACGCATGCTTTTCTCCAGTGTGAATGCTTTCACAAGCAGAGACGGGGGGTAAAGTGTTTATTTGAACACATGTTAGACAGCCCGCTGAGGGCCATTCAGCTGTCTGCTACAATCCCCTCTGCTTCTGGAAATGCCCTGGGGGCAGTACAGCTCTCGCTCTCTCATTTCACCCATCTTTCAAGCTATCAACCAGTCTGCCCCGCTCCATATTGCCTTCTGTCAGACAAAATCAAACCCATCCATATAAATGCAGATAACTTTGAAAGTGCATCTTTTTCTTAAACCCACTCTTAACTGTCAAGGCCTAAATTAGAGTTTTTCCACAATTCTTTCTAAAATACCAGTATTAGTATTTAAGGGGAAAACTTTGCAATTCACGACCACCCACGGATGGAGGCAGTTCTATAAGTGATGCACTTGGGATCTGCAAAAGTGTTTATCAGCATGTAATATATAAATTGGCAATGTGCTCTTTGCTGCCATACCTTATGCCTCTCCATAAATGCTTGGTGCTGCTACCACTGCTGCCAGTTCACATGATATTGTAAACCCCATTTCAACAACCACCTGTAGAATCCAAGTCTACATATTATCATGACTAGAGATGAAGATTGATAAAATGTTATTATCTGCTTATAGCTCTAGTTATTTCAATCAGTCCACCTTCTGTAGGGAAAAAGAAAGTCTGAACAGGTTTTTAACATCAACACAACTGTAACGTGCTGCAGGGATGTCACAATACCTGAAATTTAGTAGTCGGTACCAAACCAGTTGAGTTACAAGGTACCAAAACAAAATGATCATCTACACACTTAAACTTAAACTTAACTAAAAAGTAATTTTAAAACACTGACATGGTAGAAGATCCATCCATCCATCCAACCAACCAACCAACCATCCATCCATCCATCCATCCAACCCACCAAAATGTATACATAGTTTGTTGACAAGACATAGACTGAAATGTAAGGATGGTTGCCATGTTAAAGTTACATTACGTTAGCATAAGCATTTAATGTTTGCCATTGCAAACATTTTAACTTATGGAAAGAAAGTTGATCTCATAAGGCCAGTGCCAGCTGTCTCAAACAATATGGTTGCATTTCGGGATAGCAGAAGGATCATACTTTGCATGCTGTTACTGTGAATTGAAACTTACTCAACTTGAATTCTTTGAACAGGTCTTAGGTGCTTTACTAAATTGGAAGCATTTCCTCCCCTATCAGGAGTAATGCTCTGTATGAAACCTCAGTAGAGTCAGAAGAGCACTGTTGTCTCATTCATACTGAGGTTATCAAAAGTTAATGCAACAGTTGGCTTCCATGGCGTAAGCTTCAGTTGACCAGTAGCACTGCAGAACTTGGAGGTAATAACATTTAAAGCCAGAACGTTATTTCTCCCTGTGCAGCATCTGTCAAAGAAAACCCCTGATGATATTAAGACTGCATCTTGTCTTCCGGAGACCAAAGTGGCACTCTGTCTGCAATAGTATTACACCTGCTGTGGAATGTGGTTTTAAACTTTAAGGGGGCGTAGGCTTTGTGTGTGGGTGTTTATTAATGGACGTTCAGGAAAACATGGTTGGTATGCAGCCCTCTTGTGTGTTGCTTAGTAATAGATCGCAGCTGTCTGTGCAGTGAGCTGCTGTGATGTGGTGGGAATTAGCAGAGATGTCGTTGGGCTAGATACAGAGCATGCCGCTGGGTGATCAAAGGTATTGATACTGTGCTAGCAGAAACATTCAATTTAGATTAAACGTTTCCAAGGTTCTTTATAGTTACAAGGAAGTGAGGCTTCTTATTATGATTATTTGCTTAATGCAGAGGACCTATGGTATTTTTTGAGTCTTAGCGAAGCAGTATAAAGAGGATGACAGGATTTACAGAAATATGTGGCTGCATAGAAAAGAAAGGTTGTACAATTTCACAGCTTCAGCAGAAACTAATATTACAGTGTGGAGGTTTGCTTAGACCCGCTGAACACAGGTTGCACAGCGTAACAGCTCTACAGACACTATTAAAATCTAGAGAGCCCATTAAAAACAAAAAACTGTGCATTAAATATAGACAGAGCTCACACAGTTAAAAAGCTACTTTAATATTGCCTCAAGCTGTGGGAGAATGACACACTGATTATTATCTTAGTCTCCCTGCCATGAATAAATTGACTAAAATGATGAGTCTGACATTTTTCTGATATTTAGTCTGATCCAGTGTTTCACTTCTATGTCTTAATCGTATCATAATCATATCTTATGAATTTCTTAAGTGGATTTTTGCACCATTTCAACTGTAGCAAGGATAAATTTGCTAAAAGCACCCTGCTCAGGCAGGATTTCCTCTTCAGTCTTAAGAAGACGAGGATCTCTTAATGAACAGTGCCACCTGGGAATTGTGCTTACGGACATTAATGATAACTAAATGTGAAACCACTCCTGTGGTTTTGATCAAGGTTTACAGGTGAGTTAACTGTGAAGCTGCTTCAGTCTCAGTGTGTAGTTGTATGTTTATGCACTATCTCAGTGCACCACAGTAAGATGTCTGCGGATGAAAATCAGTACCTTTGCGTCTGACCCATCTCCATATACTCCATCTGCTCGTGCACACACACATGTACCCACTGAAGACGTCTTCACATGGATCAACGTTGCCTGGTTACCGGCCAGTTGGCAAGGGAACGGTGGCAGCCCATGCTAATTTGTGATGGCCCGAGATGACTCTGCGCGTATGGGGTTATGTGTGAGTGTGTGTGTGTGTAAGATCAATGAGGGTTTCCAATCTGTCAAGTAATACAGGTGACCCAGCACGGCTTTGATTCACCCAGACACAACAGCACTCATTCATCCCATGAAATGGATTCCTTTGTGATAGGAAACCAATTCAGGACTCGCTGAAACCTATGAAAATGAGTTAAAGTTATCCGACTTAAAGAATGTCCTTTGATACCAAGGTGGTTCAAAAATAAGCAGCAATGCATAATTCTGATACTTTTTGCATCCTTAATTATGCCATTTTTTTTTGTTGAAAATGAGAGAATAAAATGAAGCAATGTACTCTCGCGTATTCTTATTTGCATAGATTCTTTTTTTTTTTTTAATATATAGAAATAAGTACTGCGCCAGAGTTGTCTGTTTTATGGTGAAGTAGACAGAGACGAAGAAGGAGAGCAGGGAGAGTACATTAGACTACATGCAAGAAAAAGCAATTACCTGTGGTAGACTACGTGCATTTCCCATCACAGGGGAAGGAAAGCAGTGGAGAGAGGAGAGAAATAAAGAAGGGGCGGGGGGGGGGTGCTGCATCAAGAAAAGAAACTAGAAAAGGAAAGAGAAGAGATACTGTGGCCAAAAGGTGCTGCAAGTCAGCTGTCTTTGTGAGAACTGATAAGCCTAATCTGTGTGAATACAGCTCTGGACGTAATGCCATGCAATTGAAATTTCAATTTCTTTTTTTTTTTGGAGGGGGGGGGGCTGATATTGGGACTTTGAAGCATGTCCTGGTGGAACCAACTGCTCTGCTGATTGAACTTTGGCCTCAGTGCAGTTTTCCTGTTTGGATTTTTTTCTCAGCTTCTGGGTGAGTTTGTGGCTCAAACTTAGATATCAGCTGAGTTCACCATTGTCCTTGTATTATTTTAATGAACAATTTCTTTTTGAAAATGGCCAAAAAAAAGACCTGTCTGATATATTGCAGTATACAAACACTTGCTGAGCACTTATGAAACACCTATGTAATCCTGTACTATTCAATATGAGCGTTATGGCCCTATCTGTGCCCACTTTGGTTTTTGCCTGTGTGGGTGTCTCTTGGTTTTCTCTTCTAGCCTTGAGTGCCACGCTTCTGTGCAGCTGCCTCCAATCAGCAATTAGGCCAGGAGTGCACAAGCCAGAGCTCCAGGGCCAGCTTGTGTATGCGTGTGTGTGCGTGTGTACATGCGTGCGTGTGTGTATGTGTGTGTCTTGACTTCTTACTCCTGCTCTGTGGACGGGTGGTGTTTTTGACCGTTTAACCTTTTTGACTCTTGTTTTTCGACCAGTTTTTATTTCTTATGCATCTTTTTTAGTTTAATTGTTAATAACAACCTTTCATTTTATTGCCATGTTTTTTCCTCCTTGTCTTCTTTTTTCAGCCTGGCCATTTAAAAATTATTTATGTTAGAATCTTGTAAACCTGGCATTTGTACAAGCAATGGTTTATAATAAGGTAAAATACATTAGCAGAACACATACAAATATACATGCAAATGTACCAGTACAGGTACATGAACACACAAGCCTTTAAATGTACAGATGCCTGTACATATCCATGTGTTCATATAAACATGTGCTCAAAGGCAACAGAGAAACGGACATTTACTGTGCAAATGTTTTCTTGTATACATGGATTTAAATTGTATAATATACAAAGTGCAATGTAGAGTGCAATTCTCTTGGATGTTTCCATAGTTTCAGCCCTTAAAGTTAATCTTTGTTTTAAATTAGTCAAGAAATGTTGAGAGTTTTGTCCTACTTAAAAGATCTCTTACAGCAAATAATTTCTGTAGACTAGCAGATAGTGATCCACGTATTGCTTTGAACATTAATAAACTATTAAACTATTTTTTTTTTTACTTCCCCACATCCCCATGGCTTTTAGGGGAACACGACAAAGAGGTAGGACCATAAAGTTGCACAGCTCTGCCCACAAAAATCAAAAATCATACATTTGGCCAGTATCCCTTTCAAGGTCATATCCTTGTGCACCTCTGGACCGCTCCCAGTAACACTGCAATTTTTAGGTTGTTCCCTTTATGTTGTGACTATTTTTCTGTCTGTGGCAGACGCCAACCCCTGTGTTAAACTGAACCTGATGTCACATCGTAGCAGTTTTCAGCACTAGTAAATGTTTTGTTTACCTCAATAACAAACATGATAGAGATGCAATATTAGCAACAGTTTTGAATATAATGCATATATTACAGGATTACATTTACCTGACTATTTATGTCTCACACTGTTTCCCGCACGTCTTCTCTGATTTGTAAAATGCCAATCACGATAAAGTCTACAAATCTTTGAGCAATTATTGTTGTTAATATTATTATTGATATTATTACATGTATCCTTCCCATCCCCTGAGCTGCTAACATGCACTTCTCTGCGATTGCTCTCGTGTCTTTTGTCTCTCTTCTTGCCCCCGTGTGTCTTACACTCCAAAGCAAAGTGGGTTCATCCTGCTCTCTGTCCTGCAACAATCATTATTTCACGCTCGAAGCCCGGGAAATAAGTTCAAGTGTGCGTTCTGTGCAGCACTTGCCCCTCAGTCTTTGGCTGGAGTTTCCCAGGGGAAAACACTGCTCGTATTCAAGCGTGAGTGCTGAGCGAGAGAGAGAGAAGTTGTTGGAGCAGTTGCTGTTTAATGGAAGTGGGTTGAAATAGAGAGCTGTGCTGGGACAAGAAAGGGCCACCCTCAGCTTGTTGAACTTGTTGATGTATGCTGTGTCACATTGTTGCTTAATTGACTTGTTTTGTGCTCAGCTGAAGGTTACTTTATCAAAAGAAGTAGTTTTATTTGCCACCTGCTGTCGGTAATGTTTTCTGTCCAGCAAGCAAAGCTGTTTCCATTGGCAGGCTAAAATCTGGACAGTTTTTAATTAAATATTATAATTTTAAACTTCATACTTTTATTATTTTAGGTATAATTAGGTGCAAGGGAAATGTTATCATTATCACATAAAGATGAAAGAGTCAATTATAGAGCCAGCTTAACTGTAATCATTGGTCAGCATATTTAGAACTTTTAGGCCATTTAATTCTTTCCTGAGTTTTCTTTGTCTTCTTTCTAGCATTCGTCCTCCTCTATCCTTTCTCCGCACTCCCCTCTTCTCCCTTACTCATCTGTGGCCTTGGCCTTTGAGTCTTAAGTTTTTATGGCTGCATTAACAGGCACTGCTTGGCATTTTGGGGGCTATTAGAAGTCTTGTTGAGTCATTAGTCATGCGTTTGAAGTGTGATGTGGGCAGAGCACTGGCTTGGCCGGCGGGGGCCGTGACATGCATGGTGAGCTGGTCTTTATGCGATCCAGACGGCTGACCTTTTCCCGCAGAATCCTCCACGACAGGCGAGGTGATGTCTGAGTAATTAACGGTGTGAAACTGTGGTTGCTCATCACATCCTTTCCTTCTGCAACCTGCCCCGCTCTGCTGTCCTCTTGTCACTCAGTTGTCAAGTGACACCAGTGAGGGATCCATCTGGGAGGAGCAGAGAGGTAATGGATCTTCCTTTCCGTGTTTATCCCAGGTAGAGATCTCTGCCCAGCTGAATGCTTTAAAAGTTCATTTGGAACAGGGTGATAAGAGGATCTGTGTGGCTAAAGACTAAAGAGTGTCATCTAGCTTCAGTGTCACACAAGAAAAACTTGAGCTGATTGTTTTTAGTCAATTTCAATTAAAAGTTCGGCCGTCTGAGGTTTAAAAAATGGCACGTGCACACACAGAGCATAAGTAGACTGACAATTTTCCCCTCGATTGTATTATTAGATGCTGCTGAATTCTTCGCTCTCTTCTGCTCTATACACAATGTTGCTTTTGTCTGGGTAACTGAATTTGTTCTCTGTCAGAAAACAATGATACAACAAACTGGCCACTGACTGGTACCCCATCTGCATCAGTGCCTGCCCGAGCTGGAAGCTGACAAGCTAGCCTCAGGCTGTGGTAAAGACAGCTGACTGTTGTGCTGTCTTATCTGTGCCTAATGGTGTGTGTGTGTGTATTTGTATTTGTGAGGCATTGAACCTTTCAGTTAACAATAATGAGTTATTGTTGATGTTCATAATGTTAAGCATATAAGCACCAAGGGAAAAAAAAAAAATCTAAAAAAGATGATTATATATTGTTGTTAACAAATCATTTCATTGCAATGTTAAATATACAGCCAACAGATAAAATTAGGGCCAAAGTGATTATTTTGCATAATATTGAGATCATGATTTGTCATAACTTTTTACTGATTTTACAGTGGCGACAAAAATTTTTTTTTATTGCACTGTCATGTTAGTCATTTCTGTTAGTTAAAATGTCTTTGCGGTGCAGACAAAAACTCCGCAGCACTCTTTGCATGTGATTTGCTCTTGGTTAACAGCACTTGTGCTAAATTCAAAGTATTTCCAAACAACACAGGATGATCCACTTCGGAGGACAAGCCCTTCTTCTGCTATGCCAGACATTTCAGTTTTGTTGTATATTTGTCTTTTAACGTATTGTTACTCATCCAGACTAGTCCAGAAATCTTCAAGCTGTGTGGTGCAGGGAATAGCTGTGATTGGCACACGCAGGAACAGGGTTAGGATCTTACTGGTGGAGCAGGCATTTTCAGTATCACTTGATTCATTTGATTGTGGGAAGCTGAAATTGTGATTGAGATTAAAATTCAATGAACTGTGCAGCCCCAGATAAAAATTTAATAACAAAATTGTTTATAGTAGCTAACAGCTTAAACGGCTATTAGAAGTTTTAAATGAAAAAACCCAAAAGGCAGTCTCATATTGGTCAGAGGAAAAATTAGGGCACAAAAAAAACTCAATAACTTTAAATTATTAGGAGTCATTTGCTGTGTACCATGCACGTAGAGGGATTGGAAAATGTTCCTTTTGAAATTCACCACCTTGCGTGGACATGGCTGGCAGACACACACTCCTCACTGACACCAAGACTTTCATCCATGATTGCTCATAGCCCCATAATCTTGATGGGGTCTTTTGGGTGATGTCAGCTGTCGGTCTGAGTGTTTGACTTTTCACCTCTCCATCGCTGCCCCGCCTCTTCCATTAAGGGCTGCCACCCGCTGACAAGCTGTCGGCTCCACTCAACCTGCACTAGTCTCCTAAATGAGGTCGGGTCCTGCTAGTGGGGCTGATGATAAGCTCTAAAACCAGAGTATCTTCCAGCTTACAGGGGCCAATAGCTCTGATAATGTACTCTTTCACCTGAGGTAGAAAATGCAAAAAAAAGAGAGAGAGAGAGAGAATGTGTGAGATGAAAGAGACAGTAATGAAGAAAAATAAATCACACAAGAAAACCCCTCCTGTTGTCAAGGGCACATCCTAAATAGCCTGATTAACATGAGAAGGTGAGTGTGTGTGAGTGGTTTTCATTTGTAGTGTCTGAATAATGGCCAGTGAATGAGGTGCTGCTGGTTTTGCCTGTCCTCCCCGGTGCTTTAGTGTAATTAGCAGGGAGACTAACAAGCTTTAACGAGGCAGGCTTTTTATTAGAACTGCTAATTGCTCCATGCCAGGGGAATATTCAGGAAGCATAGGGAAGTGGAATTATAATAAGTGTGTGTGTAAATGTGCAGTATGTGTTTAGAGAAGTGATAACAATCAAAGATTGTATTTAGACAGGAAGGAATCCACACACAAAATTGTTCACATGCCTGTTTGTTACATTCCAGTTTTTCCTTTTGAATCTCCGTGAGTATTCCATGTGCATAATTGTGACAATTTAAAGGAAAATTGAGCATAAAATGTGTTATTTAGCACCGTGTGCTGGATGTGAACAACCTCAGTGCACCTTTGCATTGATTTTACAAGACTGTTTGGAAAGGAAATATAGTGACACCATCTAATGTGTTGGCCCAAACCTTCAGCTTGGTTTAGAGCAGCCCCTGTGGTTGAAAAACTTAGACTAACTTGACAGCAGAGCCACTGGATGCCTCACAGTGTGGGGCCAGTCTCCAGGTTTTTCCTTTAATTTGAAACCTTTGCGTATGTGTGTTTGTGTTTGTGTTTTGCCTAAACTTATGTTCTAATCAAACTGAAATTTTGTTGCCATCACTTTCTGTGTAGAAGGACTTCCTGTTTCAAACTGTCCCATTTTCTTCTCTTTGCCTTGACTGAACTTTGATAAATCAAACTAGGAGGCTCTCTTTTAGCTTACTCTCATTCAGGAAATATTTTTTGTATAAACCCATTTTATATGTTTATATATAAAAAAGGAAATACAAGCAGAAACAATGCAAGCACCTCCTCCTAAGCAGAGTGCATGTTTGGCCTCAATAATCAATGTTGGTTAATCCCACAGCCATCCTCCTAATGTCCTGCAATTGATCTGAATAGGGCACAGCAAGGAGGTCCTGGGTTCAAATCCACCGGTCAGTTTAGACCTTTCTGTGTGTTCTCCCTGTGCCTCCCACAGTCCAGAGACATGGATGCTAGGTGTATTAGTGATTCTAAATTGGCCTTAGTGTGACTTTGAGTGTGAATGGTTATCTTTCTCTCTGTGCTGGCCCTGCAATAGACCGGCATCCTGTCACAGGGTGTACCTTGCCTTTCGTCCTATGAGAGCTGGAACAAGCTCCAGCTGCACAGCAACTATGAACTGGACAAACTGTTAAGAAAATCCACGGATGGATGTTTTGAATAGGCTTCTGAGGGAGGTTGCTTGTTTTTTTTTTTTGTGTGCTTTTTTTTAATTTTTATTTTTCACATGCCATTTAGTCATTTTGATTTCTTATGGACTCCATGCATACATATTTTTAAATGAATTACACTGTTGTCCTCACACTCAGTGGTCATACAAATCATGTAGGCTCACTGAGACAGACTTTGAATTTTTAAAATGGCGTCTCTGAGTTACTAATGCCAGCAGCCTGCAGTTCAGATGTTGTTTTTAGAAAAAAAGGAAAGTCATTAGGAAAGCAAAGAATCTGCCAGCTCATTAAATCGGCTATTGTAATGTCAGCCACAGTTAATTAGCCTGTCTTGGTTGGTCTGCCTTCATGCTCCATTCTTCATGATTGTAATACCTATAAAAATAAAGTAGCAATATATAAAACCCTATACAGTATGATGCTTTAAATTATAGGCATTAAATTATAAGTGAATGAGTTTAAGTAAAAGTAAAGTATCCAGGAGAGCCCTTAATATCTCCAAATGTTTTTCAGTCTCTTTACTGGGAGTTTCAATGAGATGTTTGATTTACTGTAGAAAATACAGTATACCAGTGGCTGGATAATCCAAAAAGCTTGTTTTGTCTGTGGGTCAGCAGCTCGAGCAGGTAGAAACCTTTTTTTTTTTTTAACTGCATAATCCTTAAAATAGCAACAACTGCACAGTGTCTGACTGTGTGGTAAGACTATAGGTAATTATACTGCTGGGCAGTGCTGCATGCTGATGGATTATGCCACACCACGCATTTAACTGGAAGGAAGCAATAATGATATATGGAGATGTAATAAATATTTTTCCTTGATACCCCAAATAACAATATTTAGGAAAAAATAGCTAAGTTAAGCATACAGTTGCGTAATAAGTTTTACGTTTACTGTGTCTTACATGCTTTGTCCTCTAATTCTTAATATCGAACAATACTGCCAAAAGTAAGTCTTCTGCATTGTCTATTTTCAGCAATCCCTCCTCACAACCATGTGCAATGTGTAGTTGCACGCACACGTTCAAACACATGCAACTGCATTCTCAAACTGGATGTGCCGCAGCTGTGTGTTGCTTTGCTAGTTAACCATAGTTGTGCCCACTATGCCTTCTCCACCAGGAGGATGGTGTTGTTAAAATGTGTGACACTGACAGTCTTTACTGACTTCGCGGGCAGCAGTCATGTTTGTCTATCCAGTGTGTTTATTTCTTCAGGTCCTTGTCCACAAGCAAACCTTTGTTGCTTTCAGGTAACCTGCAGTACTTGGCAATTTAACCAGGATAGAGTGAACTTATCGATGGAGAAAATGGCTCCTGCATGTCATTGAATCCCCATGAGACAGTTCGCATGTCGTGCTGCTGAATGAATGTTTCATGCTTGTTACTGCACAGAACCTGTATGGCTGAATGAAATATTTTCCAGTGTGAAATTAGGGGTCTCTGTAGCTTCAATTTCCTGTCCTGTTACTTTGTTGCACAGCATTTGTGACGCAGACGGTAAGAAAAGAGTGACTATCAGATTCACAGCCAGCATTTTGTGATTAAATAGTACAGTATGATCTGCTTCCTGCAGAGTCTCCAGGGTGCCTCTTGTCTAAAATGTAGATGAGGTTATCAAAAGCTTTGGGAATCTGTGTTCTGCTGATGTTGCATAAATCATACACAGGTTTACTGTCAGCAGTGTAGCAAAAGATCTCCTTTGCTTCAGACACAATTAAAAAGGTTTGTCAGACACAAGATAAAAAATTTTTCTCTCTGCATGCAACATATCAGCATTCAACACTTCACTTCTTAACTGCATGGCAGCTTATTTACTGATATTCAATTGTGGTCAGCATGCATACACTCATCGTGAGCATGCGTGGCAATTTTGGGATTTTGATGATTTCTTCGAACTGTTCTTTTTCCAAGGTGGAATGAGTGTCCAGCATACATCTTTAATGGCTTTGAAAAGCAAGAATTGGGTGCACAAGGTTGAATTTTATTTTGGATTTTCTCTAATCCACTCAGGGTCAAAAGATATAAACAGGCTAAACAAAAAAATCCCCACTCGCTCTGTAGACTGTCTTTGTCCTACAAGCTTGGGTCATCTACCGGAGGAGCTTGAGGGTCCTGTTAAGTATCTTAGCTGTTTTGAGGACTGCACTATCCAGGACAGAGATCTTGGATGTCACTCCTGGAATCTGCTGGACCCACACTCCCAGTTTGGGAGTCACTGCCCTGAGTGTTCTGATTCCTACAGGGACCACTGTTACCTTCAGCTTCCACATCATCTCTAGCTTTTCTCTCAGCCTTTGGTATTTATTGAGCTTCTCATGTTCCTTCTTCCTGATGTTGTCATCACTTGGTATTGCTACATCTATCACTACCGCCTTCTTACTCTGCTTGTCCACCACAACTATGTCTGTTTGGTTAGCCAGTTTGTCAGTCACTTGGTTATGGCATTCCATGTGTGCCCTGCCTGCTAGCATCTTGCACCCTGGTGTCATGTGCTAGATTGTCTTAGTCATTAGCAGTCCCCAGAAGGGACCAGTGCATCCAACTACTGACCAGTAACTTGCCTCAGTATAACATGGAAGCACCTGTCAGGCATCATAGCGGCTAAGATGAACAAGCACATGGCTCAATACATGAGTGGGACCCAGAAAGAAATAGTCAGAAATACCAGCTACTGGTAGGTAGAGCAGTCACTTGACTAAAACCAGACTAACCAACCTGTGTACCTTCTGGATTCATCACAAGAAATCGTATGACCTAGTGCCTCATACATGGATGCTGGAATGCCTAGAACTGTAGAAGATCAACAGGATCCTAAGAGCCTTCTTCAGGAACTCAGTGGGGATATGAACACAACACTAGAGACCAACTTCAAGCCAACTGCACAAGTTACCATCAAGTGTGGGATTTACCAAGAAGAGCCTCTGTCCCCACTGCTGTTCTGCATAGACCTGAACCCCCTCAGCCAGATCATTAACAAGACTGGATATGGATACCGACTACGGAATGGATCAAACATCAGCCACCTCGTCTACATGGATGACATCGAGCTGTATGCCAGGAATGAACGAGACATTAGTTCACTGTTTCACACCACTAGGATCTACAGCAATGACATCGGAATATCATTCAGACTGGAGAAGTGTTGTGCTCCTCAAACCATCCTGAACTAATTTTGCTTTGTGGCAGGGCACATTATCCTGCTGAAAGAAGCCACAGCTATCTGAGAATATTGCTTCAATGAAAGGGTGTAAATAGTCTGCAACAATGTTTAGGTATGTGGTGCATGTCAAAGTAACATCCACATGGATGGCAGGACCAGCATCACACTGCCTCCACAGGCTTGACTTCTTCCCATAGTGCATCCTGGTGCCGGGTGTTCCCCAGTTAAGCGATGCAAAAGAAAACATGATTTATCAGACCAGGCCACCTTCTTCTATTGCTCCATGGTCCAGGTCTGACGCTCACTTGCCCATTGTTGGCACTTTGGGTGGTACAAGGGGTCAGCATGGATCCTCAGCTATGCAGCCCCATACACAACAAACTGCAATGCACTGTGTATTCTGGCACCTTTCTATTAGAACCAGCATGAACTTTTTTGACAATTTGAGATACAGTAGCTCATCTGTTGGATTGGACCACACAGGCCAGCTTTCTCTCCCCACGCGCATCATTGAGCCTTAGCTGCCCACGATCCACTTTTGATAGATGCTGAGCACTGCAGGCCGGGAACACACCACGCTGCAGTTTGGGAAATGCTCTGACCCAGCCGTCTAGCCATCACAATTTGGCCCTTATAAGTGAGCAGGCAAAAAATACCTATTACAGGTATAACAGGATTTGAGATTGGCCACCAGTTTGCTGTGGCAGAGTAGGATACGATTGTTTAGACCCTTTTGCCTTCATGTGTCTAATTTTCTTCCTCCTCTTGCCTTGAGCTTACTGTTCCAGACAACAGCTCATCAGCAGCCCACAACTCCCAGACAGCGACCCAAAACAGCGGGTCAATGTCAAAGGTCACAGAAAAACTAAAAGGTCAGACAGATCAGTACTTTCTGTCTTAGGTTTTAACACAGGAAAACAAGTTGTGATCGATATTCTGTAATCCAGCCCAAGAGTACAGCAGAGGACCTCTGTGTTGTTAGGTCTTTTCAGTCACTTGCAATAACTGAGGGGTCGATTTTATCATCCTCAAGTTGTTTTGAGTATATTTTATACCGATTGTTCCATTTCTTCAGGCTCTCAACACAAACTTAAATCCTTAGAAAAGAAATCCCTGACCCACACACACACACACACACACACACACTGCCTCCCCTCTGCTTCCTTAATATTCAGCTTTATGAAAATAAGGTTGAAGACAAAAAGCCCTGCATTGTGTCCAATATGCACCCCTCTGCCTCAGCATTAACACCCCTCACACCCCTTCACTCCCTGCTCCCCTCCCTCTGTTGTTTTGCCTCCTCCTCCTGACAGGCTGCTGAGAAGCCCTTAATAGTAAGGCTCATTGGTTGTGAATGTTTTATGGCATTATGTCTGTACCAGGATTTGAGTGTATGTGTGTGCGCTTATTTTAATCTGAGAGATTTGCATCACATTCCCTTTGCTGTTTGCAAAACAAGCCTTACGGAGCAGAGACAATAACATAATTATGAAAATGAAATGTGCTGGGACAGAAGTTAATTCAAAATCTAGATCTGGGGAATATTCGAACAACACAAGCTAAAATGCACCCCACAAAGCTCAGATTTATTTCCTAACTCCCATTTAGATGCATATAACATTTTTAAAACGGCATTAATACATCTTTATGTGTATGTCACACTAATTTCCACATGTGCAAAATTATTGTAAATTGTAATAATTAAATAATAGACAGACAAACTAAACTTGCCTGAATGTTCCATTTTTAGTTTGTGCTGAGAGTCTTGGTCAGAAAGGTTCTTGTGTGATATGATGTCCTTCTCTGCGTGGACCTGCATCGAAAGGAAATGATCGCTAATTGAAGTGAAGGAACTGGGTAAACCTTGCATGAAATTGCCATCAGTGGTCCATTGTTGAGTGTGTGTCCCTCTGCAGCTCGACCCCAGCGGTGTGTCCATTGACTTCAGAGGGTGCTCACTCAGCTATGAAGCCGGTGGTGTTGCAGAACGGAGTGAGGAAGATGTTTGGGTGTGTGAGGAAAATAATGAATGGCTGTCTGCATCTGTGAGTGACATGGGAAGAGATAACAGGCAAATTTATTGAAGTATTTATTTTTCTTCTGAGGGAGCTCTCATATTTGCTTTACAGAGAGAAAGTAAAGGGGAAAAGTGAGGGAGAGGTGCATAAATGTAGGGTAAAGAGGGTGTTGTGTGAGGGGTAGATGGAGGAGGGTGATAGCAAGCTGATGGGGGTTTCAGGAGGAGGGTCGGGGTGAGATAAAATTGGGGCGGTATGTGTAGCGGGGGTCTTGGATTGGACTGTAATCCTTTAGTCCTGGTTGGAAATAACCCTGCACAGTCTGGGACAAACAATATGACAGGGTCGCACAAACACACACACACACACACACACACACACACACACACACTGAACATATTGTCTCGCTGAAACACTGAGTGATGAGACTGGCTTTGGCTGACGTTACTTCATCATGACAAAATGTCTTCAACAGGAGCTGACTGATCTACTGCAAGAGAGGGTTTGTTCTTAGTTTTGTATAGTAGTTTACATTTTATGCAGTGTGTGTGTGTGTGTGTGTGTGTGTGTGTGTGTGTGTGTGTGTATGTGTGAGAGAGAGAGAGAGAAAGAGGAGCTAGAGGGAGGTAAAGAAAGCATAAGAGAGATTTTTGCGAGTAAAGAAGACAATATTGTGTGCATGTTGCACTCAGCGGTGCAAGTTTCACTGTATTGAGGGGTGAGTTATTTTTCTGTGTTTCTAATATTGAAAAATACACAATGCACGGGCCGTTCGTGCTCGAAAACCCTCCAATGTGACTGAATTAAAACATTTCTGGAAAGAAGAATGGGCCATATTTCCTCCACAGTGATGTGAAAGACTGATGGTCTTTTATTGCAAATGCTTGATAACAGTTCTTGCTGCCAAAGGTGGCACAACCCATTTTTAGGTGTAGGGGGCAGGGCCAGGTAGGTTTGGATATTTATTTTTTTTTCACTTAATAAATGAATTTCACTTAAAAAAAAAATCTGGGTTTTGTATATAGTTGCATTATCTTTGTCTAATATGAAAATGTGTTTGATCTAAAACATGTGTGATATATATGCAAAAAAAAAAAAAGAAAGAAACGAGGAAGGGGCAGTTGCTTTTTTCTTTCTTCTTTTTTACTTTTTTCACAGCACTGTGTGCTTGAGGTCTTAAGAAATGCAGATCACTTGACAAAAACAGAACAGCTCCCTTCTGGTAAAGTTACTCTAGTGCGCCTTTTCTGAATGCTACATCTGGTTGTACCAAAGATTGCTGTCACAGTTCCCACACATCCCCCTCCAGATATGTAAATGAAAATCAAAAGTCACAAAATTGTGTGTAAAGTTCTCAAGTAATATTGATTAAATAGTTAAAAGGTCATTCCAAGTAAACCAACTCTGAAAAAAAGTTCCCACCTGATCCCCTCAGTGCATATTTAAAACAAAATTTTACTTTCCTACTACAAACATTTTGCAGGCTTTTTTAATAGGGCTTAAATTTGTTTTTTGGGGGGTTTTTTTCAAGCCTGAAACATATGTGTGGCTCCTTTTACTTAAGAAAGCCAAAAAAAAAAAATGCTGGAAAAAATTAAGGAAAATTTAAAAAGTGCCATCTCATGTACTTTGAGGGCCTGTGCCTCAAAAAATACTCATAGTGTGGAGGAAACATTTTGCATGCTTTCATTCAATCAGTTATTCAAAAACAGTGATTTCTTCTGAGTGACTTTGTGGACAGTCAAGTGAAAAAAGTTTTCACAGGCCTCTGTTCACCCTGCAATTCAATAGCTTGTAGAACCACCTTTAGCAGCAATAATGTGGAGCAATTAGTTTCTGTATGACTTTATCAGTGTTTTCACATCATGGTGGAGGAATTTTTGGCCCACTCTTCTTCACAGTGTTGCTTCAGTTCATTGCAGCCCTTCTTTTATGCACAACTCTCTTCAGGTAGTGCTACAGCATTTCAATCAGGATGAGGTCTGGTCTTTGACTGGGCCGCTGCAACGTCTCTTTTCTTTTTCAGCCACCCTGCTGCAGATTTGCTGCTGTGCTTGGGATCATTGTCCTGTGCAGACCCAATTTCATGGCCTCACATCCGACTCTACTCTGGTATACAGAGGAGTTCATGGTTGACTAATTGCAAGGTGCCAAACCAGCCCAAATTATTACCCCTCCACCACCATGCTTGACAGCTGGCATGAGGTGTTTGTGCTAATATGCAGTTATGGTCAGACATCTCCGCTTTGGGCTCATGTGTCTAAAAGACATTGTTTCAGAGGACTTGTGATTTATTTAGATGCAACTTTGCCAATCTAAGCCATGCTGCCATGGTTTTTCTTTTGTTTTTTGCTTTTTCCTTCCAAACAAGACATGCTTGTTTAGCTCTTGTTTTTTTGTTTGTTTTTTTTGCATATTCTCTGAGCATTACACAGTCTGACCTTGGGGTCAATTTGTTGGGGATATCTAACCTGTGAAGCATTGTTTTTAACACACACCTGAATGCTCCAGACCAGTCAATTGCCAAAACTTCTGCTTGTTGATGATTAATTAATCAAGTACATTTGGTCACCAGCACCTGCTCCTACCTACCCTCGTACTTCCTATGGAAACAGTAAAGCTATATTTAGCTTTTCACAGGACTGCATGGAGTCGTGTGAAACTTTCTTTTGCACATAACTGTATGTGTTAAAAAACAATCTGCCAGTGTCTGATGAGTCATTCCATAGCATACACTGTCTCTTCCTAGTAGACTGTATAGCACCGGCATGCTTGCTGCACATGACAGCCTGCTAGAATGTGCTGTATTTAACTGTCTGCTACCAGAGGAACTCTATGAAAACTGTATACAAACACATTTCAAGCTAGAGGCGAATTTTAGAGATGACACTGACTTGAAAATGTACTAATAATCGTACTTTAAATGAAAACTGGCATCATCACTATTAGATAATGTGTTTTAAAAAAAAAAAAAAAGAAAAAGACAAAACCCAACAACATGAGAGAGAGCCAAAACTCTTCTCTCTGTTGTCCCTTGGTCAACCATAGAGCACCTGCTGCCAGACTGGCTGTATCCTAGCACCGGCATATGGCAAAGACACGTGCGCATACGCACACGCATGCGTGCATGCTGTAACTATATCTGGTTCAGGGGTGTTGGAGTCTGGCAGGCGGCTAATGTTGTCTGAATGCCACATCTTTATGCATGAAGGTGCACATTTGCAAAATGTACAGATAGAGAAAGACACAGTTACGCGTGCATACACACTCAAATACACAGAGGCAGACAGAGATGCAGCAGCTGTCTTCTGTCTGAATCCACAAACAACCAGTATCCAACTCAAACATTTAAGTCCTTTATCGTGCAATTTAAGGCCACGCAGATATTGTCACCCATGGATGTACCTTTTTTTTTTTTCCTGTTTTCTTTGTTTTAGGGCCTCAGGAGGAGCTTGATTTTTCACATTTCAGTCAGAATTACTGGCAACGTATTCCAGAAACAGTGCTCACTTCTCAACAATCAGAGAACCTCTTTTATAGGTCCTTCCTCTGTCCCCCTAGATGTACTTTTGTCTTTGTGTGTGTGTGTGTGTGTGCATGTATATATACAAATGCTTAGTGGCAACTTCGCTATAAATTGCCACTTATGATTTGAAGCCGCAGTGCACAAAGGAAGGAAAAGAGTGGAGAGAAAATGCAGAGCTCTTTTACCATTTAAGTGCTTTAGTAAACACTGTTCTGAAGGTCTTTTGAGTTTTCAGCTTTTCAAACATATTTGGTTTTTTTCAGAATATCTGGTGTATGTTATTTCTCAGATATATCTGAATGCTTCCTCTCTTAAGCAAAAAGCAGCCTGTGGCTAAATGCAGTGCAGGGTGTCATTTCAAAGTGAAATCCAAAGCTGTTTCTAAAGATTCTGCATAGCTACAGTTGGGCCTTTTAAAGCAATTAGAGCTCTCTTTTACAAGATCTTCAAACTATGACTAAGCCACTGCTGATGGTTTTTAGGGTATTGATATTTGGCTGCACAGAACATTATACACTGAGTGAAACAGACTACTGTAGACTTTCTAATACATTTATTTGCCTGATTTGACATCCTGCACGTGTTTTGCCTGCAAAGAGGCCATGTTTAGTTTTTCTAGTATTTTGTCTGTGTCTGTTCTATTTAAATAATCAATTTTAACAGATAATCAATTGCCAAGTTTTAATATATTTTAATTCTTTTTGCATTTTCATGTGTTTTTGTTTGCAGTATGACCCAGAGGACTCAGGCTTCATCAGTACAGAGCGGTTCAGGGACCTGCTGGCGACACATGGCTCTGAGCTTGACCCCCACAAACTAGAAGTCCTGTTGGCCCTTGCTGACGGCAATGCTGATGGAAAGATCTGCTACCAGGACTTTGTCAACCTGGTGAGATGTTTGAACTTTTTATAGACTTGCTGATTTTAGTGGTCATGAGGCAACAATTTATCTTTGAGATCTTTGACCACACTTTGCCTTTAAGAGTGTCTGTGGCTCAGGAGGTAGCGCGGGTCATCTGCTAATCGGAAGGTTGGTGGTTCGAGCTCTGGCTGCTTCAGTCTTCATGCCAAAGTATCTTTGGGCGAGATAATGAACCCCGATGTGTTCGCGCATGTGTGTGTGTGTATGTTAGATCCAAAGCTTTTAGATGTAGAAAGAAGTGCTAGTATGAAAGTGTGTGTGAATACCTTGGTTTTAAAGAGTGTTTATTTGAATTACTGTTGCTCTCCTGTCAGCTGGAAGCAGTCTGGCTAGTCTCTTCTGACCTCTGACATCAACAAGGCCTTTTCACCCAGAGGACTGCTGCTTACTGGATATTTTCTCTTTTTCAGCCCATTCTCTATAAACCCTGGAGATGGTTATGTGGGAAGATCCCAGTAGATCAGCAGTTTCTGAAATAGGCCAGCTCGTCTTCTGATGCCCAGTTAAACTTCAGCAGGTCATCGTGGCCACGTGAATGCATTGAGTTGCTGCAATGCGATTGACTGATTAGATATTTGCATTATAAGCAGCTGAACCATCTCTATTATCAGTACTTGTTTTGGGTTTTTTTTTTTGTGTCACATCTGAAACTTTGTTCAGCTTTACATCCGCTACTAAAAGCCATGTTCCACGATCACCTCAGCTACAAAGTGGGGATAGTTCCTAATAGGAAATATCTTCTCTGTCTAGTGATAATTTCCCCTCCTAACGCTCACCTTGCCCCACTTACAGTTTCACCTTCACAATGCAGCCTGCCGCTGATTGTCCAAGGTCTCAGCCATCTTCATCCTCGCTCACTGCTTCATAACCTTCTCTTTTTTCTTTTTCCCCTTGCTGCTGCTCCTTGTGGGAGACTCAACTGCTGACCCAAGATACTGTGAAGTGGTCTTTGGAGTACTTATGTGGTACACAATAACTACTGGGTGGCTAAGGGATGTGGTGGGGGTGTGCGTCTCTGTATAGACTGTAGGGAATTCATTGTTGTCTGTGACTGTAGGAAAGCACATCTCTCCGTGTCTCTCTTGTTCTTCAGAGCTGTTTATTGTCTGATACAGTGGGTGAGGAATGGGGACTGTAGGAAGCTTGGAAAAATGTCAAAAGGACATTTCGCAGTCGGTTTCCATTTGGTGCATTCATGTCACGTGAGAGCCTGTGGGTCATGGTGTGCGACTGGAAGTGGGACAGAAAGGAATGGTGTGTGTGTGTGTGTGTGTGTGTGCGTGCGTGTGCGCGCGCGCATCTTTGTGTACATTCACATTTTTTCCCCTCTATTGTGTCAGCCGTCCTATAGTTTATACATTCACAGAGGCAGCACCAACAGGAGCTAAACACAGAAGAAAGAAAGAAGTGACTCATGATTATGGTAATAAGGTGTGCATGCATGAATAAATAGGTGCTGAAATTTCATATTAGTAAAGCATTTATCAAGCAAAATGCTGAACATTTGCATCTTCTGGTTACTCACATGTGAAGAGTTCCTTCTTTGCCCTGGTTGGTTACAAAGGCCGGTCATCTTTAGACATTTCTTGGGCTTTGTGGAAAACATCGTTTGATGAGTTTATGATCATTTTTTGAAAATTATTGGATTAAGTTTGTGAAGAAAAGTACTTTTATACTGTGCCTTTTGTTATTTTCTTTTACCTTTCTCTTTGTTAAATATCAAGCAATTTGAAGATATCGCTGTGTGTGTGTGTGTATGTGTTACCAATCAAATCAGTATTATACAGTAGTTGAATCTAAATGGTCTTAACACTAGCATCAAAGTTTGTTTGGTTGATCAGCAAAAAACAGTAAAAATGTTGTTGAGGGCCTGTTTACAGCGTATTCTGAGTGCACTGTGCAGGAGACGGGAGTCAGATATTCAAGCCTAAATGTGCAGTGTTATTCTTCCCATTTGAACCCTCAGCTCTGTGAAAAAAAGCTTGTAAATGTGGCATCAGTATCATAAGGAATGTGTGGTATGACCTCCTAAAATAATGGCCTAAGAGGGTGACGACATGGAAGGGCAGACATGGTTGTTTAAAACTACCAAAGGCAAAGTGTAAACTTGAGGCAGGAAGTTATAAACTGTATAACATTCGTACCTCAGAAGAAAGCACTGCAGCAAAGAGAGATTTGAGTAGAAATGGAGCCAAAGGAAAGGACAGACAGAGACAAACTGTGAGGGGTTTATTTGTCGCGCCATCTCTCCCTTGCACCACAGCTCTTCCATCAGTGTGATTGTCAGTAATTGCCTGCTCACTGCTCTGTCACAGTTAGCTTTCATATCACTGCTCACTCTTTCTCTTTACCCCGTCCTTTCTAACGCTTTACCTGGAACCTCACAGCGGTTCCAGCTCTTTCTTTCTTTCAATTTTTCTGGGCAGAAAATGGCTATGTTATAGGTTTATATTTTTTTTTTAAAATCTACATTTTTAACCGCTCCGTTTCTCACCCCAGTGAAATAATTTTGGGTAATGATTATGACCTATGATGTGTGCTCATGTGTACTGTTCTGTGTTGTGGGTACCTGGTGCTTTTTTTGTTTTTTTTTAATGTGGGGTGTGGTGGTGGGACATCTCTGAACATCTTTCGGGTGATTCATGGCAAAAAAAAAAAAAAAAAAAGCTACATACAAGCTAGACATGCATGATCAACATTTAGGCTGAATAAACAAAAAAATCAAAAACAGGGAGACAGTGACATACAGGCCATGAAGCCATAGCAGGCACATTCTGAAGATGCCAAAACACACACAGTGGCATATGAGAAAGCATTTTCCAAATCTGGAAGTTATCACAGCAGAAGTTGTTTTAATTATTTAATTTGCAGAAATGTTGCATGCCAAGTAGCGTACCAGGAATGTGGGCACTGTGCACTGCAGTGTTCTGCTGGATGATTGTGTGCTGTGTTGTGTGTTGCAACAAAATTTAAGCCTGGTTGAAGTTTTTCTGTGTGACGACCTTGCCTGTGCCTGTGTGTGTGTGCGTGTGTGTGTGTGTGTTTAAAGCCACTGTTGATGCTAACATTGCTGGCCCTGCCAAAAAACTCAGGGTAATCCAACAAAACAGACGAACCCAGGGGTGCCCTAGTAGGGCTAACGGGGTAGGAAGATTAAGGCATCAAATACTTCTGTGATGAAGCTAACACACTTCTGATGCCCTTATGCTCTCTTTTTCAGCCGCCTTCATATTTCTTCTTGTCTGCTGCCTGTTTGTCCTTCTTATTGTTTCTTTCTTTGTCTGTCTCCTGTTTTTATGCCTCTCTCTTCTCTGATTGTATTTTCCACTGCTCAAACACAGAAATTGTCTCTGGCTAGCTGAACACCCATCATTCCCCTCACCTCTTCTCTGCCCGCTCCCTTCTCCTCTCGACAGTGAGAAAACAGACAGAACATTATTCTTTCTTTTGTGCCTCGCAAAAAGAGGAGAGGAATCACAGTTGCTTCACACGAAGAATTGACTGTCTTTATGGGGAATGGCTGCCTGGGGGAGGTCTGTGAGAGTGCTCGCTTTGGTGTGCGGTCTAGAAGTGGCCATGGAAACCTGTAATCATTTTCCCACAGTTCTCTGTGACTGATATAAAGGCTGAAATAATTGGCTTTTTTCTGAAGTTTATCTGCAAACAATGACTCCTGCAGAGACTCTAAAAGTCTCATTAAAAAGCTTCAGAAGAACTGTCAGACAACTGTTCGGAGATTTTATTGATTTTCTGATTTCATGTATTTCTTTTCATCTATATTTCTTGCGCGCTTTCAGTTCAACTGAGCTCCACGGTAATAAGTGTCTTTGCTTTCTAGATGTAAACAAGATGATAAGCCTGCTAGCTTTAAACCAAAATGTTCCTTGTGATAAGCCAGTGCTCGTACTTGAATAAACATCAACTGCAGTTTTAGGGCAATTTCAAGTTGTAGTTTTGAAGATTCAGTACATCTGTCCAAATTTTTATATACCTCTATTGCCAACCATCATGCTGCCACATTACATTTATGTTTTTTTTTTTTCCCCTCCAATCTCTGCCCTTGCTGAAAATAATAACACTCATCCTTACTGCCTCAAAATAGCATCTGCTAACTGACACATCTGTGCTTCCTGCACTTCTAGAGACACAGACACAGCCGTAAGATTGACTTATGGAGCGTCACATAAACAGAGCTGAGCAAGAAACAGGTTGGGGGAGGAGGGAAAGAGTGAGACCAGTAACCAGAGTGAGAGAAGGATGGAGAAGTGGGACGAGAATCTTATAAGACACACAACAAGAAGAATAAAAGGCATGCAGCTTAGAGACGGCAGTGATTTAGGCAGAGAGCTAGAAAGGCAAAGAGGCTATAAACTAGAATCTGTTTGCCATCTATGCAAAGGAAAGGGAATGCGTTACTCAACTACTCTTAAGATATCGTAAATAGGTGGTTGTGATCAGCTCCTACATTTGTTTTACTCCTACTAGTGAAATTTTTCTACGTCATGAGGTACACTCATTACATTTGTGCGAATATTTGTTCTCCTGTTCATGTGTGTAAAATGTAAAGATGCTCAAACTGCAAAGAATAAAAATATCACTCCAAGTCTTGTGTATTCGCAGCTAAAGCACATTATTAATATTCTTACCTTCCGTACCGTGCTTATTGCACTGTTACACTCAAACAGAGGCTAAACATTTACCACAGGATGTGCTAAAGCCTGTGATCCCTTGTTGGTTGTGGCTTTTGTGTTTATTTTCTGTAGACAGGTGTGTGATGAATATGTTTGTTCAGCAAGAGATGTGTTAGGTTTGACTACCTGTACACTTCTGTACTGTGTGGTGTAGGGCAGTTCATTATCAGTTCATAGCAGATTATTTTCTTAGTCAGGTAGTTGTTTGGTCTACTGGATATAATAAAAGTGCTTTTGTTCAACCAACAGCCCCAAATCATGCCCAGTTCCTGCTTCATAATCTTCTTCTTGGATGACCCTTTGAATCTTTCACAGTTCAATATATTCCTTATTTGTTTTATCCTGTGCCTTGGTGCAGTCCCTCAGTTCATCTGCTGTCTGAAACAAGCCGTTTTAGCTCCCTTCGCATTGCCTTTAAGGCTGCCCCATGTAGAAAGAAGATTTGAACAGCTGGTAGGTTTCTGAGCTGTGCACTGATGACCGTATCAGGGGTGTCTGCTCTTACGTATCCAATAGTTGGAAAAAAAAATCTCTGAAAGTAAATGCTAATAATGATGGTTATTGTAATTATAGCCATCTGATGTGAATATGAATGAAGGTTATAATATACATGTATTTTAAAAAAACAAACAGTAGCCTTCTATCTTTTTTCCTTACCTGCATCACCTCTTCTGCTTCCTCACTGTTCCTGCCATCTTAGCATTTCTCTTGTCCTTCCTCTTATTTATTTATTTTGTTCTAGATGAGCAACAAGCGCTCCAACAGTTTCCGGAGGGCCATTCTGCAGGGGAGCAGACAGCTAAAAGGCTGCAGTCTCAGAGATGAGGTAGGCTTAGGACTGTCCCAGCGGTTGGTCCGACATGTTGCCTACGAGACGCTACCCCGTGAAGTGGACCGCAAGTGGTACTTTGACAGCTACACCTACTGTCCCCCTCCGTGGTTCATCCTGGCTATCACCATTGCTGAGGTAAATTGTTTAAGAGTATGAGAACAAAATGTAGTGTATGTTTTAGTAGTAATACGTTTAAATATGCATTGACCACTCGTCATGCTATGGAGCAATATCTTAACGAACGTGGGAGATACATATCATGTTTACACATATATATGGATACACGTGTACTAGATCAGCATCTGGTAGCCATCTGATGGGAATATGGAGGTAATCAATGTAAAATATTAGACATGATCAAAATGTTCTGCAACTGGCTTATACAGTAATTGGTTATGTGAGCTGTTCTTTTTCTAGGGAGGAATGATTGTATAGCATACATCTTTAATGACTATAAAAACAAGAATTGGGTTTGATTTTTTTTTCTTTAGATTTTCTCTAATACACAAGGATCAAAAGTATACATACAATACAATCAAATATATACATACACCCCCACTAATATTTGGTTAAATGTTCCTTAGCAAGTTGTACCTTGACTAGATACTTTTGGTAGCCATCAACAAGTTTCTGGTGTAATTATGGCTGTATATCTGATCACTCTTCTTGGGAGAATTGGTAGAGTTCATCTGAATTGGTTGATTTTGAGTCACGGACCCAGCTTTTAAGCACAGTTCACACATTTTCAATAGGGTTGAGGTTGGGACTTTGGCAAGACAATTCCAGAAGCCTGATGTTAAACTGCTTCATCCATTCCAAAACCAGTTTTGATGTGTGTTTGTGATCACTGTCCTGTTGGAACACCCAACTGTGTCCAAGTGTCAATCGTCCAGCTGTTGATTTGAGGTGAAGGTGAAGAATTTGGAGGTAGTTCTCCTTCATTATTCACCACTTTGTGCAATGTACCTAGCATCATGCTACCACCCCCATGCTTGACAGTACTGTAGTAATGTTTTTAGGTATGAAAGCCTCATCTTTACTCCTCAAAACCGTTAGGTTTTAACAATGGTCCATTAATCTTTGGCTCATCTGACCATAAAACCTTTCTCCAGAAGGCATTTGGTTTGTATATGTGGGCAGCTGCAAATTTCAGTTGAGTTTGAGGGTGTCCGTTTTGGAGCAGGGGCTTCTTTCGTGGTTGGCACCCTCTCAGTCCATGGCGATTTAAAACTTGTTTGACTGTGGACAGTGATGCTGGTGTTCCAGCAGTGTCCAGTTCCCCTCATCTGAGGGTAACAGTTTAGGTCTTCTTCCACACCTTGTAGTAGTGACACACCAAGAATGCATCAAAGTAGTGACACATCTAACTTGTACTTACATACAGTTGTTTGAATGGAAGATCTTGGAATCTGCTGTGGTTAATAAATGACTCCAACCTTCGCAACTTCTGTAAATCTGCAAGTATCCTTCTTAAATCTTCACTGAGTTCTTTGGACTTTATGCTGGTAAAGAGAAACTAACACTGGTGGTCAATCATGATCACTAATGAGAAGTTAATAGGCCTTGGCCTTGACAACTTAAAAGACAGCGTGGAACCTTCAGTACCACTTATTAAAAGATTTAAGAGAGTTTATGTATCTATACTTTTGACCCCTTGTGGATGAGAGAAAATCCCAAATAAATTCAAACTTGTGCACCCAATTCTTGTTTTTTTTAAAGTCATCAAAGATGTGTTCTGTATAATTCCACCCTGGAAAAAGGAACAGTTCAAAGACATTGTTAAAAGCTCCAAATGACAATGACATTCATGCCCACCATTTAGTTCTGACCACAACTGTATGTGTGGATTACCCACTGGAAGTCTCCTTCTGATCATTTGCCTATCTAGCTGCCATTTTTAGCAAGTTTTTTAAAAAAAAATTTTATGTCATAAAGCTCAGATCATCTCAAACTGGTTTCTTGAACATGACAATGAGTTCACTGTACTCCAGTGACCTCCACAGTCATCTCAATCAAATAGAGCACCTTTGGGACGTAGTGGAACATGAATGTACAGCCGACAAATCTGTAGCAATTGCGTGATGGTGTTGTCTCAATATGGACCAAAAAGGAATATTTCCAGCACCTTGTTGGATCTGTGCCACAAAGGATTAATGCAGTTCTGAAGGCAAAAGGGGGTCAAACCTCATAATAGCAATATGTACCTAACAAAGTGGCCAGTGAGTGTATACCATTTATTTATATATTTTAAAATCAAAGTCTAAACATGGACACATAGAATATATATATATATATATATATATATATATATATATATATATATATATATATATATATATATATATTATATATATATTATATATATGTCAAATGTCAGTATTTAGTACAGACACATTACTTGTATTCACAAAATATTGCATATTAATACCAGCACTATATTTTTCCAAGTTAATTAGACTGAAATAAATTGAATTAAAAACTTTTGGGTCACCTTCCATCTTATTACTAAAGTAATTTATTTGTATTGTTTCTGTATTCATCTATGGATGGATGGCTGTATTTGTTATTCTTGTCATAAACACTTGCTCCAACAAATTACTTATTGTTTGTTCTCTGCTCTGCCAGGTAGCTGTGTTCATGTACTATGGTTTGCAGTTGGACCGCTTGGTCTTGCAAGTGTCCAGTCCATCCTTCCTGAAGAGCCCCCTACCTTATCACCCTCAACTACGAGCCCAAGCCTGGAGGTATCTCAGCTACATTTTCATGCACACTGGGTGAGTTTATATCTTACTGTTAGACTTCTAGTTGCACATATAGTGCTTTGCAGCAGTTCCTTTTTATAAGTTTGCCAACATTGAGATTTTCCGATCTTGGAAACAACTCGATGACATATTTTACACGACAGGAAATTATCTGCTAGAGTGTGTTTATGTCAGCCTTTAGATCAAGGAAGTGTGCTTGTAGCACTTTAGGTGGAAATGGCATGTTGATGAATACAAATTCAAGGTGCTGCATATCTGTGATGCCTTAGGGTGGCGTGACTTAAGGTATGTGAGGTTCTGAAGTGAATCCACGCAAGTTACACAACAGATTCATTGACAGAAATATGCAGCAGTAATTTTTCAGTTAAACAAACTGAGCAGGACAAAGAAATAGGAGATGAGAAATGTAGTCAGTGAATGCAGTCATTGATGTTTTTAAATTCAGTGTCTGTGAAGTTACAAAACAGATAAACGGGGGCTAATAATCATGTGGGACACCTAAAAAAACAACATAAAAACCTGGTTCTCTAACAAGTGTTTGTTGCTGGATTATTGTTACATGTGATATAGACATATTCTAATGCCCACAAACTTAAAAAAAAAAAAAAAATCAATATTCTTATTTATTCGAAGAATAAACCGTTGATCACTGATTCACTCTGGATCTTTAAATAATGCTTAAATACATTCGGTTTTTATAGATTTTAGAGACAAAGTAACTGCATTGATGCCACTTAAGATACACTCATGCAACATCCATCCATCCATCTATTTTCTTCCGCTTATCCAATTCAGTGTCACGGGGTCTCATGCAACATCAAGGATAAAATACAGAAGTCTTGTCTTTCTTTATTTAGCTATAATTGATTCAGCACTGACAGAGAACACAGATACAGAAATGGAGTGCCCTTTAACAAAAGTCAAGGCTCATTTTCTGATTCATTTATCCACTAGTGCAGACATACTTTGCTGTCTATTGCAAGATAATGCTCGGTGCTCACATTAAAAGTGGCACTGACAAAGCTTTGCAACTGACTGATACCAATATTTCTACATTTCAGTTTTGCACACTTTCTTTTCTTGTCTCCGTTTCTCTCTCTCTCTCTCTCTCTCTCTCTCTCACACACACACACTCACACTCACACACACATGCACACAAACAGAGGGAGCAAGAGATTCTGTCTCACACACATCTACACACCATGTAATCCTGTCAACAGCTCAGCAGCACTGATCCCTCCAGTTCCCAACACTAAAACAAAATGTAAATATTGGCCCCAAAACATCCCTCAGCAGAGCAGACTCTCAGACTTTTGTGTCTCAGAGTGTGTGTGCTCTCTCTCTCTCTCTCTCTCTCTCTCTCTCTCTTTTCACTCACTTTCTGTCACAGGCATAAGGAGGATGTCTGTGGCAGCTGTGAAGACTTCAGAAAGATTATCCCTTTTCAGAATTAAACCGGGATCCTAAACATTTTGGAGCAAGTTTCTGCCCGGTTGTGTTTATCCTGCTTTTGTCCAGTTCTCAGTATAATGAGGGAAGATTTCTCCTACAAAAATAATACTCTTACAGAACAACCCGAGCACCTGACGGTAGTGCAACAATTTAACATTTGTGTTAGAGGTTGCACTCAGTTTAGCTCTAAAATTGTTCCATTAACGTGAACTAACAGTAAAGTTTTCTGCAGTTCGGTGAAGCGGTGATAAAGACAGAAAGAACAGCGCTTTGGTTGAGTGCTTTGAAAGGCCACGGTTATCTCCACACAGTAGGGCTTCTCGTGGGTATCCACGGATCTGCCTGACAGTGCTGCCCATTCCTCACAGCCTCATTAGCAGTACAGAAATATATAGCTGCTGTTATCTAGAGGGGAGTTGTCTTCTGAACAGGCTTCTCCCTGCTAATCAATATGCCCATTGTCTCTTTGATCGCTGAGCAATCCTTTATGTCGGCGTTGTAGTCGAGGTGGCTGGGTTGTTGTTTTAAACTAGCTAGATTATTAGTTGTGTGTGTGTGTGTGTGTGTGAGTGAGAGAGAGAGAGATTGAGAGAGAGGCTGTTTGTCGGGAATCTTTTTGTTTATTTTTGTTTGTTGAGTGTGTCTGTACTCGCGGCATTCGCTGGAGCATTCTATCAAACTGTCAAACAGGGGGGAAAAAAAAGGGACTCCTACAAGAGTCATCGCTACGTCTTTCTCTTTGTTTCTGTCAGGGCTTTCACACATTTGCTGAAAAGGAGACTGCAGGATAATTCAGACACAGAAAAACACACCGAGTGATTGAAGAGAGTGAGCGAGCGTTATCAAAGCTGAGACGCAGAGAGAGGCTGAGAGGCCAGATTATGTGAGCTGCTCTCCTTTTGGATTCTGCTGTGACACCCAAATGTGTCTGAGCTGCTGACTGAGGTTTGGCTGGAAGGACGCTCTAGCTGTGAAGGGCATAGGGTGTGTGTGTGTGTGTGTGTGTGTGTTTGTGTGTGCGCACGTATTTGTGTGCAAAGCTATCACTTGCTCACAGTCATCACAGAACCACAAGCTAGGAGCAGATTAGGGCCCATTTATAGCAGCCACACACCTCTTTTATCTTTTGTTCTTTTTTGTAATATTTAAATGCTGGGTACATGTCTCTGTGACTGTGTGATAGAGCTGCTTAATTATGTCCCGTTCGTCTAATACAAGATTCTAGCTGCTCATCAGTCCTGGATCTTCTTTGTCATATTTTTCATTTCATATTGTTTTCAACGGGTGAAAGGTCTGGACTGCAGATAGGCCAGTTCAGCACTTTGTGTTTTCTACTATGAAGCCATGCTGTTTTTATCTGTACCTGTATATACCTTTGAGCATTGGTGGTGCCCTTCCAGATGTGCAAGCTACCGTATACCTATAGGCACTAATGCTCCCCCATACCATCAGAGATGCAGGCTTTTGATCTGAGCTCTGATAACAAGCTGGATGGTCCCTCTCCAGTCCGGAGAATGCGGCGTGTCCATGTTTTCCAAAAATAATTTGCATTTGTGTGATCACAGAACAGTGCAAGCCTTTATTTAATAAGGGCCTAATTATCATAGACATCTAATACTGATTTTTGGTCTTGTCCCTTGCACAATGAGAATGAACTAGATTCTCTTTTGATGATATTATGTACTGTAGATGAGATATTCAAAGCCTTCAAGTTGAGAAACATTATTTTGAAATTGTTCCACAAACTTTTGTTTTTTTGGCAGATTGGTGAACCTCTGCCCATCTTTACTTCTGAGAAATGGTCTCTCTCTCTAAGATGCTCTTTTAATAGTCAGTCATGTTACTGACTTGTAGTCCCTTAATTTAATCAGTTGTAAAATGTTCCAGCAGTTTCTTTTTAGTACTAATTACTTTTTTGTGTTCTATTGTGAATAAAAATATGGATTCATGATATTTGCGAAACATTGCATTCTTTTTTATCCACAATTTACACAGTGCCCCAACTTATTTGGAATTAGGATTGCAAAGACTTTAGACACTGTTAAAAATCCCAAGACCCTCTTACTATCCATGCATAGAGGCCCAAGGGATCTTCCAGGAATTGTGACGCTACTTTCTGGAGAATTGATTGGTTCTAAGCTTGAAGATAACCTGATCCGGAGCGGGTTAGGTCTGCAGAATACGTTCCCATGCCGATGTACCCCCAGTAAGAAGCGAACCATTTTTGTAATGCTGAAAACGCAGGGTTAACCCTGAAGTTACCTGGAGAAACCTCAGACATAACCATGCTCCACAGCAGGCTATGTTGAAGATAACCTGCCTTTCACCTGCCTCCACCCAGGGGTTTGTTTACCTTGCTGACAGCTTACCAAAGTGTGACCTCGGCCTTTTGATTAAAGTTTTGGAATAATGAGGCCAGGGCAGAGAGTCTCAAAGGAAATGCCACAGAAAATCAAAACAATGACAGAGAGGCTTTTTTCCCCTGAGACAGTTCTGTTTTGTCAAAAGATTCCAGTGTTTATCATTTATTATTGTGTATCTCAAAAGATTTATGTCTGTGTTATGTGGCCTCTTTTGCATTTTTGTCATATAACGTAAGAATTAAGCTTGGCTCAAGTAAACATTATGCTGCATGAGAAAAATGCAAAGAAGGCCACTTTCATCAGTATGTGACATGAGTCATACAAGACTCTGATATAAAACAAACATTTACTCTTGGGAATATTTTTATTAGAATTATTTCCTTCTTATATGGGTTTTCTCTATCTTTGTGACATGTAAGTTGCCCTTTTTTGTTATACTGATAATGCCTTTGCAAGCTCTGTATCATTCACAAAATCATGTTTTCCTCCTCCTTGAGGAGGTCGCTCCCATTTATTTTTAAACAGTGTGAAAAAACATTTCCCATCTCAGTAAACATGAATCCCAGAATTTGATTTTTATCAAGGTTTGTTTTATTATTTCTTCGTGCCAGAGTTGAGCATGTTTCCTGTCAATCATCCACAGAGGGGAAAAAGAAATGTTTTGCCTTTACAGAATTTATGACCACTTTCACAGCTTCATAATTAAAGTATAGGGAAGAGAAATTTTAAAAAAAAGTCTTTTAAGACTTACGTATATGTCTTATACAAGGAATTTGTCGTGAAAGTGGTATTTTTTGCGCTTTTAATGCAACATAAATATAATTAAGTATGATCAAACATCGTGTTGCTTGAGAGAAATGCAAAACTAGCCACTTTCATGTTTGGTTTCATATCTGTCAAGATCAGGCAGATGATACATGTTTAGGATATGAAGTTGAGCTCACTGCTATTTTGTGTTATACTTTCATAAGTGAAGGATGAGGCCACGTGGGTTTTCTGGCTGGGAAATGGTGATGAATGTATTCATGATGAATGTATCATGGATTTAAAGTTAAAGATATATTACGTGTGTGTGTGTGTGTAGACGTACTGTCGATGGATTGGTGTGTTTTTTTGCATTATGCAGTTTTTAAAAGTCACAGTGGAAAACTAAAAACTGCTTTGAACCACTAATAAAGAGTATAGAAAGCAATTTAGGTCTTAATTATGAGACATTTAATAGATGCGTGCACACATTGAAAAAGCATGTAATCCTGTAAACAGCTCAGTTGCACAGATTCTTAAATCAAAAACGAGCCATATATATTGGCTTCTGAAATGAACCTCAGTGGAGAACAATGCAAAATGACCAGCCTTCATTTCTTCCCATCTTTCTTTTTTGTGTAGCTCAAGGAAGAAATTTAATTTTTATGGAAATTCAGCCTCACAGACACAAAAACAAACCCATTAACTACATCAATCAGCAGAAAATACACCTGCTTTTGTGTGTTTGTTTACTTGGTGTAACATTTGACAACATCTAGAACATAAATTGTTGGTGGGCAAAAGAAAATTGGTGAACGTGTCACCTTGGGCTCTCAGAATTTGCAGTTATTTTGACTATTTTTGACATTTAATAGGTTAAATAATTGAACAGATTTATGAACAATGTTAATAATTATCAGCTGCAGGCCACAGGTTTTCAGTGAGCATTTTTGTGATTTCTGCTAACAACCTGATACAATGAGAACTGGATGGTCATTAATGGTAGGTGTAATGCAGAAAAATTGATTACTCAAATTGCCAACATCAACATGTCTTCCTTGAAAATTATGAATAATACATAGATCAGAATGTCAAGAGTTTTTCCAGGGACTGTTTCCAGGGGAACAATGCCACTGGAATGACTCATTGCTTTACTTTTTTTTCCCATTACTTTTTCAAAATAAATTATGCTCTTTGGGTACTTTTATTCTGAGATCCATTTGTTGTATCTTGCCCTGAATGCAAAGACTGTATATAGAGGTTGGCCATAGCTTCCACATCTGAAAAGTGAAATTGCTGTAGTAATGCATAAAATCTTCACTTTGAAGGCCAACGGGGAGTGACTTCTCTGCCTGCTTAAAAAAAGAAGAGAATGGGGCACTGGGGTTGCTCAGTGCCACATGGATATGGTGCAAGCAACCCAGGTTCACATCCAACCTGTGGCCTTTTTACTGTGTGTGTCCTCCACTATCTCTGTCTCTCCCCACTTTCCTGTCTTCCTTCAGCTGTTCCCTATCCAATAAAGGCAAAAGGGCCAAAAAAGAAAATCTTAAAAGAAGAATGTGATTGCATAGGCATCTGTTGGAAAACAGCCCTGAGCTCCTTTGAACTATGACCTGAGTAAACACTTTCCTGGTGACTTTATGGGCTCAAATGCTAGTTTTAAATTTAAATTTGACTACAACATAATGTTCATTTTGTAAACTGTGGTCGATGTTAGATTCAAAAAGGAGAAAAAAAAAAAACCCTTGCTCATCACAACCTTTTCCAAAACAGCAAAACACAAATGGTGAAATTGGTCAATTTGAAGCCCAGAAGTCACATGTCTACACTGACCTACTTTATATTGCTACTGTATTTATGTGCGTGTATATATTATTCATGTTACAGGATTGAACACCTGAGCTTGAACATGGCCATGCAGCTGCTGGTGGGTGTCCCTCTAGAAATGGTCCACGGTGCCCTGAGAATTGGACTGGTCTATGTTTGTGGTGTGCTAGCAGGTTAGGCGGACGGTCTCGCTCTCTCTCCGTTTCCCAGAGACAAAACACAAACACAGCTCCACCATTGTTCCATCTGCTTTTTGAGTTGTTTTTTTTTTCATTTTGTGTTAATGCAATTAACCACCTATCACATTTCATTGTGTGTGTGTGTGTGTTGGTGGATACCAGTCAGTGAGAGAATTGCGCATATGTGTGTGACATGTCCGGGACAGATGGTCTTGTGTTTCTGTCCTCCTACCAGACATGGTGGGATGTAGGGGGTTGTCAGAGCCCCCATCAAAGCCCCCGTGTCCTCCATTCAGAAAAGGGCAAAGCTAAGAGAGCTATCTCAAATAAAGCTCAATCACAAAAACACGCGCACAGTAATAATGAAATGGGAAGGGGGGTGGGGGTGTATGATGCTGGGTTGAAGAAAGAGAAGCATGATGAGTTCTTAAGTGTTAATAAAACAGAGCCTGGAGAGGAGAGCCAGGATATGAGAAATACAGAGATGGAAGCGGAGCCGAGCTGGGTGAGAATTAGGAGAAAACCCAAGCAAGGAACTACAGATGAGAAAGCAAAAGCGGACACAGCTTTGAACAAAATGTCACTGCTCCCTTCCTACTTCCCTATCAACCTCAAGCACTGGTGCAATTTCAGCGTTCAGGCCTGCTCAGCTGTGACAAAGCATGTGTACGTGTGCGAGCTCATGAGCATTGTTTTTCTTCACTGAATCTGTAATCTCCAGCACAGTGATCAACCCCGGTGTTGTTTTCCTGCCCCCCCCACCCCCTTTTTTTTGTGTGTGTACCCTTGGGTGTCATTTTCAGCAAAACAACTGGAGTGGAAATATTGGGCTACTTTTTGAGATGAGAGTTAGAAACATGATGCCTTGAGGCGGGAAATGAGGGTTTTTACTGATAGTGGAAAAAAAATAATTGTGTGATATGAATCGCAGCCATTGAGGTTTTGTTTAATATTCATGAAGATTTCTCCATTGTGTGTATGAGAGTGTGTGTGTGTGTGTGTGTGTGTGTGTTGTCACGCGCAAGGGTCACTGGCAAACACCCCTGGGGATACCAGCTGTGGCGGCCTGTAGCATTAACCTCACAGTGAAATGAAGAAGGAACACATAAATCACTCACACTTATGTATGCACACAGACCAACATACGCACAAATGTGTGCAGTTTTAATTAGATATCAGCCACCATGTGGAGAATGGGAGTGTTGGCTGCCATGCTTGGGTTTGTTGTGAATGACTGAGCTCTGTAGGTAAAATTAGGTAGTTTTTCTCTCTAAATTTAGCAACAACTGGATATGTGCATACACTGCATATATATAGTATGCTTTATGGGCTGCAGATTTATGATTATGCGTCATAATCAGTTTGAAAGGCATACATACATTAGAGCGGAGATCAGAGGAGGGCATAAAGGTGACCCTCTGTCCAGGGATTGTGGATTCTGGACAGAAGAAGTACAAGTGAACTTGTTGAGTATTTTTATATGACCTCAAACATTTCTGGAGGTGATCTTTAAAGAATTAATTTGGGCTTTTTTACTCTTAAAGCTAGATTTCTTTATCAGCATTATAAATAAAATATAAGACTGGTTGTTGCATAACTCATGAGGAATAATAATCAGAGGTGTGATAAGGCCAGAGGCATTGAGTAGGAAACTTTTCCCTCATCCTATTTTAATTTGAAACGATGGAATAATTCTTCAGGTAATCAGTTTTCATCTTTTTTGTTTTGTTTGTATCAGAACTCTATGACAATTTCTCTTCAGAGGAACAGAGTTTGTACAGTTCTAATGAGCTTAAAAGACAGTGTTTGCTGTGACCACCTTTATTCTTCAACACAGACTGAACTCTCTTAGGCAGCTTTCTTGTAATTTCTTCAGGTAGTCTTCCGGAATAGTTCTCCTGGCTTCTTGAAGGACTTTTCATAGCCCTTATCCTTTGTTCCATTTTCGTTCCGTCGTGGTATCTTCTCTGTAAAGATGATCCCACACTGCTTCAGTAATGTTGAAGTCTGGGCTCTGGGGAGGCCAATCCATGATGGATAGTTTTCCATCGTGTGGTTTTCTAACCAGGTATGTGTTTACTGCTGTGTTTTACCACAGTGTGTTTGGGATCCATGTCATGCTGAAAAAAGAAGTTCTTGCCACCCATAGTTTTCTATATGGGATTGCATGGTGCTTCAAAATCTGATGATACTTTTCTACATTCATAATCCCATCAATTTTTACAAGATTCCTAAAACCGACTGGAAGGCAGCCCCAAACCATGACAGAGCCTCCGCCGTGTTCTGCAGGCTGTAGACACTCATCTGTACCCTCTCCTGACTTTTTCCACACATATTGATGACAATTTGAACCAAAAATTTCAAATTTGGATTAATCTTGCCATAAAAGCTGTTGGCACTGATTTTTTGTCCAGTTATTTTGTAATGTGGCATACCTCACTTCCTTAAGAAGGAGACCGTTTTTCATGAGGCTTCAGTGAACAGTAAATAAATCAACTGAACATCTCTCCGGTTCTGTGTCAGGTCTTTCTTGGATTTTTGTTATTTCATAAGGATATGACTTTCAGATACTGTCCATCTGCTGCAGATAGCATTTTAGGACTTCCTCTTCTTCTTTTGTCCTTCAGGTTTCCTCAGATTTTTTTAAGAACACACTACACATCAAACTGAGTTTTTTGCCTAATTACTCTATGGGAATCACCTTGTTGGTGCAAAAATACTTTTTTAAATGGCTGTCAGATGATGTTGTCTTTGGCAATTTTTGCAGATACAACTGAAGAAATTTGATCAAATTATATAGTTTTGGCATCATGCTACTAGTAAGAAAGTGACTAAATTGATTCTTTGCTAAGTTATCTGTTATGTTCATCCCTTGAGCTAGGTGCCTTTTTTATCCTTGAATGATTCATAGGTCAGTGTGAAGTGGTTCGACAAAAAAAAAAAAAAAACTGGACTGAAAATGAGTGAAAAAGTAGACCATGTATTTCCTGCATGTTTTGTTTGATTTAAGGACATTTAAACATTTTAGCACAATGTTGCTGTATAACAACACTATCAGGTTATTGTGTGAGGAAATATTATATCCAAAAGAAAAGGGCTCAGCTGGCACATAAAGGGGTTAAGACATAGTTCAGAGGTCAAGTAATGACTCAGAAAAAGGTCTGTGACCCTCTAGGGGTAACACACACTGATGTTTTAATGGAAAAATGCAAAGTAACTCTTTGCAGACAAGTGCAAAGGCGTCTTTCAGAGCAAAGGGTGTAAGGCAGGTGCAGCAGTGGATAATGACAAATGTATAAACAACTGAGGGTCAGACAAGACAAACCAGACACATGCAAAGTCAAAGACTTAACTTTGGGCACATGAGGGGTCACTTACAATAGGTCCACACATAAAGCACTACTGTAAGGGCTTGGTATATATATATTCAGTTGGCTCAACAAGCAGCCAAGCTGTTGATTTTTCTCATTATGAGCACTGATATGCGTTATTATATCTCCTCATGTGCCTGGCTCTTTTGCTGTAGTTTGGAAGAAGAGCCAAGAAAAATGAGCTGCCACTTTCGGCTCTGAAACCTACAGGCCTCCTGGGGCCTGCTGAATGACTATGAGAGACTGTGTCCTTGCGTGTGTGTGTGTGTGTGTGTGTGTGTGTATGTGTGTACACAGAGGCACAGTGCTAAAATAATGTTATTAAACCAAGGTAATTACAGAGATGGAGGTCACCCTGCAGATACACCCTTCCAAAACAGAGGAACTATGAGGTGGAGTTATTCTGTTTGTGTGTGGGTGTGTGATCTGTTAGGGTAGGAATCAGAATTTTCTTTTCTTTTCTTTTCTTTTCTTTTCTTTTCTTTTCTTTTCTTTTCTTTTCTTTTCTTTTCTTTTCTTTTCTTTTCTTTTCTTTTCTTTTCTTTTCTTTTCTTTTCTTTTCTTTTCTTTTCTTTTCTTTTCTTTTCTTTTCTTGTTCGCAGTTTGTTTCAAAAGTACTTGTACTTGATTATTCGTAGGTTAGATGCAAATTAAAACTTTTTCCCGCACCAAAAATTACCAGGAGGATTTTAGAGGATGTAGAGGATTTTTTTCCCCATAATTTGATTGATTTGTGATTTGCAGGAATTTTTACAGTTTTTTCTTCTTTGCTTTTTGTTTTTGGGTGCCAGTGCCTAAGAGGAAAGGAGTAGATATGTTTGATATTAGTATAATAAAATAGTTCCAGTGCAGTTTTGAAAGCTTGCAGACAGCATATGTATTAGAAATTCAATGGGAATGTGGAGACCAACACTGGAGGCCAACTCACCATCAAGTGCAGGATTTACCAAGAAGATACTCTGTCTCTACTGCTGTTCTGCAGAGGCCTGAACCCCCTCAGCTAGATCACTAACAAGACTGGCTATGGATACCGACTATGGAATGGAGCGAACATCAACCACTTCCTCTACATGAATGACATCAAGCATCAGGAGTGAACAAGACATTGATTCACTGAAAAAGAAACCGTGAAGAACAATGGTTTTAAATTTTGTATCTTTTGACCTTATACTGCACATTTTAATGTGCATTTCTTAAAAGGGAAATATGCAATATGCATCAATATTTTTGTGTGACGCAAAAGTATAACCATTCAATAAGAGGAAGAAGAGCGCGGAAGTGAAACTACTCATCTGCAGCTCCTTGTGTTCTCTTTGCTCTCTTGTGGTTTGGGCAGTTGTGTGTCATTAATAATATAAACTTTAATTGGCAAGAAGTGAAGGAAAGGAAAAGAGAAGCAAAGTGTGAATGAAGAAAGAGGGAGGAAACCGATAAAAGACGAGTGTTTGGACATTTGAATAGTCCAGCTAATGTCTGTCTCTTCTTTTTATCTTTTATTCTGCCTCTTGCAGAGAGGCTGCAGTGAGAACAAATGTGTCTCGACCTCTGAATGTCCACATGTTTAAACTTTACTATGTGTGACTGGATCTTTTGTGCATGCAATGAATTGCTACCAGTTGCGCTAAAGAGAAGAGCTCCTTGCTGCTGCCCAATTTGTTTGAATTGTTTTTGTCATACATTAAATTACAGTGTGTGCTGTTACAGCATGAGTAAGCTTCCGTTCATGGAGGTCTGTATATAACACACCCACCTTAAGTAGCTAACAGCAAAGCTGCATTTATGTCATTCACACTAGATGTATTCAGTGCACGAATGGTCACAGCTTGTATAAAAGCAGTTTAAATTAGTCACATTGTCACACTATAAAGAGGGAGCTGAGTGTGACAGTGAAGCTTTCGATTTACCGGTTAGTCTATATCCCTACCCTCACCTATGATCGTGAGCTTTGGGTAGTGACCGAAAGAATTAAATTGCGAATGAGCTTCCTCCAAAGGGTGACTGGCCTTTCCCTTAGAGATCGGGTGAGGAGTGCAGCCATTCGGGAGGGGCTCAAAGTAGAGCCACTGCTCCTCCACATTGAAAGGAGCCAGTTGAGGTGGTTTGGTCACCTAATTGCCTCCTGGCGCCTCTTGGATGAGGTGTTCTGGGCATATCCTACTGGGAGGAGGCCCCTGGGCAGAAGTCTAGAACCCATGAACATCACTGTGTTTACTCCTTTGAGATGCTCTACCAGGCTATTACTGTAGCCACCTTCAGTTGCTGGTTGTTTGTGGGTCTTCTGACCTTCAAAGTTGTTTTCAGTGACTGCAAAGGATGCACTGCTTGATTGAGATCAAGTGACTGACTTGAAGAATATCCCATTTCTTTGTCTTGAGAAACTCTTGGATTGCTTTTGCAGCATGCTTTGTATTATTATTATTCATTTACACTCTGAAGTCTGTGAATGAGACTTGTATTAGAAAAGTGAAGGGTACTGTATAAGTAGTAGTTATTTACATTCGTGAAAGTGTGTCTTGATTGTAGACCTTGACAATGAGATGGTTATCTTCTCAAGAGTGTTCCACACTAGATGTTTTGAAGGGGTTTTTCTTAATCAAGGAAACAATTCTGCAATCATCCACTTTAGTTGTCTTCTGTGGCCTTTCAGGACTTTTGATGTTGCTGAGCAGGCCAGTGCATTTATTCTTTTTAAAAAATATACCAGATTGTTAATTTGGTCCCACCTAAAAAAAAATTTTTCTTAGTAAATTTATTTTGGTTTTTCAGCTTAATGGCGGTCTCCCTCACTTGCACTGCTATGTATTTGGACCTCATGTTTAGTGTTCCAGTGAACAGCTACCAAACGCAAGTTCAACACTTGGGATCAGCTACTCCAAAATTTTTATGTGCTTAATTTGTAAAGGAATAGTTACAGGCCTGACCTGGCCATGATACTGCCCAACAATTGCATGATTACATTTGAATGGGAAACTGTATAAAAATGGCTGTAGTTCTTAAACAGTGCTTTTGCTAAGCCCCTTGAATCTAAGCTGGAAGGCACTTCAATCACGTCTTGATTGCTCAATTTAAAATCCACTGTGGTGGAGTACAGAGGCAAAATTACACAAATTGTGTTAATGTCCAAATACTTATGGGCCTAAAGTTATATAGCCACTTATCCAAAACTTGCCCAAGTAGCAGGTTAAAGAAATTCTGCTGATGATGAGAAGAAATGGGCCCCATGGGCTCTAATAAGTGACTGAGCTGCTGATCATAACTATCTGTGTTCATTAACAAAACAAAATGTAAAACTGTTTTCCATCCATTCATTTCATTTTGTTCTACTGAACAGCCGGCTATACCTAGTCAAACCAAACACTAAGAAGAAGCAACAGCATGCACACAACTGTGATTCAAAAGCAGCAACTTTAATAGAAGTTAAACAGGGGAGTTTTATGTAAAAAAAAAAAAGAAAAAAAGAAAGAATTAAATGAACCAAGGGTATCAGGCAGTAAAAGGATGTCATCATTTATTTATAAATTTACTAAATGCAGCTTCACTGACATGTGGCCTTTATCATCACTGCAGGGTCTCTGGCTGTGTCTGTCACCGATATGACGGCTCCAGTGGTTGGCTCGTCTGGTGGAGTATACGCCCTGGTCTCAGCACATTTAGCTAATGTAGTAATGGTGAGTTTTGCATTTGCATGTGCATGTTAGGTGTGTGATTGTGTGTATCGATGATTATCACATCACTCGGCGGTCCTGTCACTGCAGATCATTGTCATATCAAAGCAGCCTACAGTGGGCCCCCGGCAGGTGCTCCTCAGATGCCATACATTCCTCACCACCAGTTTTTCCCTTTCCTTCAAAGATCAGAAAAGCATGTGAGCGTGTGTGCGTCTGTGTGACAGAGTGTGAATAAAAGGCATCCCATCTCAATGCACTCTGCTGTCCTTTGACATCTGTGCCTACTCTGTTTGGTCTAACCCATTTAGCAGGTCATTAGACACATGTGGCAAACATCATTCAAGGTGAACCTCTATTATGTGCAGTGGGGTTCTCATTATGTATCCTGCCATATCCTTCACAACATTCCCGAGGTCAGTACGGAGGCGTTTGTGTTCCTCCTCTCCAATGAAATCTTATTATCTAACATAGCAAGAACAGACAGGGGGTCAGAATGTCTCTGGAGCCTTTAAAATTGACATGAATTTAGACAAAGGGCACCATCTCAGGTCATTTCAGGTACGCATATGTGTGTGTGTGTGTGTGTGTGTGTGTGAGGAGGACTTCCTCTTCTAGCAGAGCTCATTCTGTCTTTATCATCAGAAATGTGTTTCATTATGCTTCAATCCACCCTCTCTCTCTCTCTCTCTCTCTCTCTCTCTCTCTCTCTCTCTCTCTCTCCCTCTCTCCCTCTCTCCCTCTCTCCCTCTCTCTCTCTCTCTCTCTCTCCCTCTCTCTCTCTCTCTCTCTCTCTCTCTCTCTCTCTCTCTCTCTCTCTCTCTCTCTCTCTCCTCTCCACCCTCTCTCTCCCACCCTCTCTCTCTCTCTCCCACCCTCTCTCTCTCTCTCTCTCTCTCTCTCGCTCCCTCTCTCTCTCTCTCTCGCTCCCACCCTCTCTCTCTCTCTCTCTCTCTCGCTCCCACCCTCTCTCTCTCTCTCTCTCTCTCTCTCGCTCTCTCGCTCTCTCTCTCGCTCGCTCGCTCTCTCGCTCTCTCTCTCGCTCTCTCGCTCTCCCTCGCTCTCTCTCCCACCCTCTCTCTCTCTTTCTCTCTCTCGCTCCCCCACCCCCCCTCTCTTTTTGTAGAACTGGTCAGGAATGAAGTGCCAGTTTAAGTTATTCCGGATGGCCATGGCTCTGGTTTGCAGTAAGTCTGAATAAATATGCTACACTCCCACGCTCAACACTTCCTGTTCAACAAAAGTGTTGTACTTTTATTGTGCTGGTGTTACTACTTCAGCCCCAGAAATTAATATTAACACAAAGGTTCTTTTTCTAGAAAAATTTTTTTCCCTGCTACAATAATAAGCTTTCTGGCTGTGCAGCATTAACATGTGAAGCATTTCTCGCTGCTTAGACACTGTGATTGTGGTGATGTAGGGCAATGTACTGATGTGGTGATGCCACCAAATTGAAAACTACCAACCAAAAAAGTAATGCAGTGGTGAATCAAAACACTTAGTCATGCCAGTTTGATTGTGAGGAAAAAAAAATGATTACGTACCCACACAGTGTTTGACAATCACAAATTTACCCAGTAGTTTGTTACCTTTGACACACCACACCCAAATCAATGGGTGAGTGTTTGCTTCCAGTGAGTCTTGAATCAAATGACAATCTTCGAAAGAGAATTCCCTCTTTCTGTTACTATCCTGCCACATAAGCGCAACAGGAAAATATGTCTGTGAAATCCCAAGAGGGAAATTTGTAGTAATATGGCTGAGTGTAGGACATACCCACCCACTTGATTTGCATAATCCTGGCTATTGAAGCTGAAGCTTCATAATAACTTTGGATAAAACTTCAGAATGTAATTTTGCACAGAACAAGGAGTGGAACCACCAGTTCCACCAGATGGTTGTTAGGAGCAGATCTTTTAAAATCAAGTATACACAGGAGAAATGATGTGCTTAATTGAAACTTGTGTAGCAAAGGTTCAGTCCTGCTTTTATTTCTTATTTTAGGAAACCTGGATATCTTTTTATTCATAGCTCATTTACCTTAAACTAGGGACTGTGTATTTTTAATATATGCTGCTGTTTTTCTCCAACATGCTCACATCTCACTAGCATCATGTCTTTGTTTCTCCTTTCTGCGCACAGTGAGTGTAGAGTTTGGTCGAGCAGTGTGGCTGCGGTTCTACCCTCCGGCCTTTCCTCCATGCCCAAATCCCAGCTTTGTAGCTCACCTGGGAGGCGTGGTGGTTGGCCTGACGCTGGGTGTAGTTGTTCTGCAGAACTACGAGCAGCGGCTCCAGGAGCAGTCCCTGTTTTGGATATTTTTCTGTGTCTACACCTTGTTTGTGCTCTGCGCTGTTTTCTGGAACATTTTTGCCTACAGCCTGCTTGATGTGCGACTGCCGCCACCACCATGAGTTGCTTATTAGAGGCACAGAAGACACTGTATCCCTTTCATTCCTCCCATGGTAGATGCCTGACCGCCTGGCTGGATGAGTCACCCCAGCCTTCACTAACTGAGCCTCATCTCGGGGTGGTCAGAGTTGTCTGACAGCCCCTTTACTCCTACATCCAGTACTCCGATGCAATGATACTTGGCATGCAGCAGCTGTCTATGTTACGCTAAACTTTTTTTTACGTTTTCTGGTTAAGCCTTACCGCGGCTCCCACTCACAATACAAGCTAGCCTCCACTTGTTCCTGGTCTCCATTTCTGCTGGATGTTTGTGTCAAAAGTATCAGCCAGTGGTACAGAAGGCAGAAACAGACCTGTCTGCATGGCGTGAACCTTCTCTGCCTCTCCTCCCTCGATCCAATGGTGCCTATTCATGGAGACATTAGCCCAGTGAAAGTATTTCTGCACAGTTGCCTAGACTGTGGGGTGACAGCAGTAAAACCCTACAACATGAACCATTTTCCAAACAGATCAGTTCCCAAAACTCCAGTAAATGAAGGAGATCAGATTAGAACTTATTCTAAGCTGGTGCTTTGTCATCATTACAAGTGGCCCATGAGCATGAGAGGATATACTGTAACAGGATAGTCAAGCCTCTCCAGGTTTCACAGTAAAGGTAGAATTGGGAGGAGTGTGTAGGCAGTTTACCCTCAGAAGTTATTATGGATTTACCTTTTGAAGGAGATCGTGGGTTCGGTGTCGCCTTCGGCATTTGCCACTTTGTCAGAGAAGGATTCATTTGTGTTCAGCACAATTTCAACCTCAAACTTGTGTCTTTTGTGTGTTTGCAAGGACTGCAACAAATTTATCATTGTGTGGGGCAGAAAGAAAAGAAGTGCCATTCATTCTTTATGCTTTCAAAAAAATACGCCAAAACATTGCTAATAGCAGCAAGAGCACAGCCCCGTAATAAGTGTTGCTTTTATTGAAGTTAAACAAGTCTCAGTTTTGTCAGTTGAATGTTATATTTTCTTTAACGCATTTTACTGACATCAAGTAAAGTCAAATTATTTTTTTTGGTTTATTTGAAGCAGTTTTTGCAAAGGTAAAAATACAAATCTGCATCTGAGTAAAAAAGAAGTTTATTTATTGATGTGTAAGTGGGATAACACTCATAAAAACACACAGCAGTAAAGACTCGAGCCATTCTGAATATTTTTTTTCTCATTACCAAATGTCGACACAAACACATGCCTGACCTCGAATGCATCTGGGCTGGGGTTGTTTCCCTCTCATTTCAGGAAGCAATTGGGCAAAGAAATCAATGCCGTCTCATTAGTTTCTGACACAACTTAATTTGTTAATTGATTGAACCGAGATAGAAAGTGACCCCAGCCCTAAGCTGTAAGTCTTAAACTGTACTGTATTTTAACCTCATGTTACAGTGGTAACGGCTTGGCACAAACATAATGTAATGTAATTAAATACAGATTAATATTTCAACATGTATTTGCTGTTGATTTTTTTTTTAAATTGCGATATTGCTATGTTGTGTAAATTGTTTTGGTCGGTCTACATTGTGATATGTTAGCTATATACTGTATGTGTCCTATTTAAAAATAGATTATTAATGGCCTGGGATTGTATATAATAAGGGCTATGGCACAGAACTGAATGAGGGTTAAATCACTGATATTTTAACATTGTGTATATTTTCTAGATTTGATATGTAAATACTGGAGTGGATTAAACAGTTTTATACAGAAACAAAGTCTGATTTATTTGGATTATTTTTATTTTGTCTGTGCTTTAATAATACATCCGTCACACAAGTTTACAAACAATATTTTGGCAATTTAACAACTGCGATATAGAAACTGAATGTGCCCAACAGTAAGCGTACTCTTCAGCTTTGTTGTGACTGTATGAACATGTGCGTGTCTGTTTGTTAATGTTTTTCCATTGCTCAGGTTGACCCCCAAACTGTGTTTCTATTGTAGCCTGACAGCAGGGGATAGATCTTTCTTAAATATTTTAACCCAACAAACATCCTGACCACAGACGATTTCATCGCACATGGACGCACACACGTTAGTCTGATCATTCAAAATTCGAAATTCTTCTTGAAAACCTTGTTATCGGCACCTATAATGATATTGCGGTTCACATCTGGGAATGTAACAGCAATGCCGGTAGGTGTTGGAGAGACGTATGCCGTGACACCATTCTTCGTCTGGATGCTAAACAGATCTGCCTGCTGTCCAAACCTGTCACCCATTGAAAACATGGTAAGAAAGGCCGATAACAGCTGGATCAAAGCCGGAGGCTTGAGGCAGAGATGAAGTACAGACCTAGCAGATGTTCTTCTTTCACCTTCTTCTTTTGGCCACCCATTTAGGGATTACCACGGCGGATCACTCGCCTCCATCTCATCCCTGGCATCCTCGTCTGTCACAGCAACCCTCTGTATGCCGTCCTTCATCACATCCATTAACTGTTTCTGTGGTCTTTGTATCTGCGTGTTTGATTTGGCAAAGATTTTATGGCTGATGCCCTTCCTGACGCAACTCTCCCCATTTATCTGGACTTGGGACTGGCACTAGGAGCACGCTGGCTTGTGGCCCTCCCGTTAATGGGTTCAGTGAATATTACACAAAACATAACAAAGCAAACTAAACCCACAGTTGACCCACAGTGGCATGTGGGTTCAGCGTCCTCTGATGTGAACGGGCTGCCCTTCGTAGACTGCTTCTAAAAATTCTAGTCAACTAATGAACTACACAAACAGATAATATTGAACTTTGTTAATACTAGATAAATTTTTACAAAAAAATAATGAACTTTATTTAAATAATTTCAACACCTTTGCCTATAGGCTATCATCAAAAATATTAGCTTGTATACCTGTTTGATCTCCATCTTAATTCCACTTGTTACTACATGGAACCTTTTAAAGGTGCTTAGGACACCTTACAATTAAATACAATGCAATTAAAATGCTCAGCTATTACACTCATTAGCTTCTATCTTTTATTAGAAATCACTTCAGAGATATCAATTTCAATCACTTTTTTTCTTTGGCATAACCAAATTTTCCACACTAATCTTTTAAGTCCCTGGGCATGTCTTCACCAGCACCAACAAAGAAGCACACCAGAAGAAAACACCAATCAATAAAACACTTTATCCTCAATCTTTACGCTTGTATGTAGTCATTTATCTGTGCAAAGTACATAAATTACCCATGTGCAAATCTATGCCGTTTTGTGAAGTAATGAAGAGGCGCATCACTGCACGCATTATGAAATAAAAATTACATCAAAGGAGGCCCTGAAGTGTTTAACAGCTGACATCCTATATTACGCAGGGAAGGGGAAACATTTGGCTTTCAAAAAAGCAGCAAGTGGTCTTCTCATTTTCCAAACACTTCCAGAGTCTGTTAAAAGAAGCAGTGATGCAACAAATTGGTAAACATGACATTTTTATTTTTTTATTTTTTTTTGGAAACATTTTGCTGGCATCAAAAGTATGAGTAATGAATTGGAAAAAACAATGAATGTGTTTCAGTATTATTAGTTATGTTACATTCAAATACGAGGTTTAAATGAGTGGTCAGAAGTTCACATACACTCGTAATGGGAATGAATGTTGTGTTAATTTGGGGCTTCTGATGATTTCTTTGAACTGATTGTAGAGCATACATTTTCAATGGCTTTAAAAAACAAGAATTGGGTGCACAAGTTTACTTTGGATCTTCTCTAATTCACACAGGGTCAAAAGTATACATACAGGTCAGATATACACATATATTCACACGTACACCCCCAGCATCACTGTCTACAGTGAAGCTGGGAATTCTCTGGGGAAGGACAGGAGATGTTGTTCACTATCAAAGAGGGGAAAAAAAGGTTCAAACTAAGCAGCTTTGAAACAGGATTACCTGTAAAGTGCAAATCTAAAGGTTGGAGGGAGAGGTTATAGGGCTTCAGAGTGGAGCACTGGAGCAAGAGCCATTATGGGAGGAAAAAGAAAAAAAGCAGACGTCAGAGTGATCAATGAAAAGTGTGAGAATACATGAATCAGCCATAATTCATTCAGAGAAGGGACCCCTTAAGCTGTCACTGAACGTCTTTTCTGTCTAGCCAGTACAACCATGGAGTAGCAGTTTTGAAGGCCTACAATGAAAAATTCATTATGCAGCCAAGGAAAGCCGCCTCAGTTGTGTTTCCCCTTCATAAATCTTTCCTTTCAGAGGTAATCATTCACCTTGATGAAGAAAAGCAGAGGCCGCAGGAAAGGAAAATCTGCCTGGAGGCATTTGTAGCGTCTCAACACTTATGCTGCCTGCTGACAGGGGCACTTGTTACTAATTTGTCCTAGCTTAGACGTGTGTGTAAACAGGTGTATGCAGAGACAAGTACAAACCACACTTAAAGTACAAACTACATGCCAAAGTACTCATGATGAGTGATTAAAAAATACCACTTTAATATTGTACTCTCAAGTTGATTTTCAAATACCAGGTAATTTAACATATCATAAGAGTTCATGTTTTACTATATTTGAGTTGATAATAGTCACTAAAGCTCTCAAATATATGTATTTGACTCTAAATTGCAATAGACCAAAAGCATCATAGATATGTTGATACAGGTGGAGTACATCAAACAGTCACTTTTCTAAAGCAGTGATCCCTAGTATTACCATAGTACAAACATTTATTACACAATGGCCAAAGTAAGCCCATAAATAAATAAATGGATAAATAAATATTTTCACATCATAAAAAAACACGCTGAAACACCATCTCCATCTAGTGGACAAAACAAGTTGCCTTCGAGATGAGCTCAGATCTATTTCAGTGTTAGTGCAGCTTCCATGACATGGGTTTTTATGCTGGGAACAGCTGGGATTGGACTTTGATGGTCACCGATCGCTGTGATGTGCATCTGTCCGTTTCTTGTGAGCGTGATCTTTCAGATCACACGGAGGGAATTTCAGTAGGTCTGGTGCAAACATCCAACACAGCCACCGGACACACTGAAGTCACTGTTGAGTAACTGTGCTGAAGCGGACTGAAGTCTGTTTTAGGGAAGTCTGTGAACGAGGGAAATTTTATCTTGCATTACATGAAATTTTCTGTATCACTTCTCATCTTTGGCCTGTACTATGTAAATTTTGTGTGATGAGCACTCTTGTGATAATTACCTTTTACTGAGAAAAAAAATGTACAAGACAACTGATGAATTCAAGTAATGTCCATTGTAATTGTTAATTGAAGTGGGTATGTGTAAATGCCTGTTTAGTATGACGAATAATGAGTAGAGAATCAATCACAGATGATTGTTTAAGCATATGAGAAGAACTGCAAAATAATTTCTCACTTAAAGTTCATATTCATTCTTCTTTTATTTTATTTTATTTTTTTATTATTATTGCAGCCTATGGAATGGGCATACCAGCATGCACATACCCCAGCAAAATGCTGCTCATCCTGCTGCAAACCCTTTTGGACTTTTAAAAGGAAAACAAGAAGCTGACAGTAGAAAAAAAATGCTGGTGTGTGGGGAGGTGTTTGCTGGAAAGGAGCTCAGAAAAGTGTCAACACTTTTAATGGCCAGAAAGGACTTGGACAGCTTTGTAAAGCAGTTAAAAACAGTTTGACACCACGTTCAAGGAGACAGACAGAAAACTGAAAGCAAAGGAGACGTAAGCTTGGCCCTTAAAAGAAACTCTGTGCATCCAGGAAACTGAGAGTGAGAGGGTCAAGAAAACACCAAGAGGCAGAGTGCAAACAAGCCAATGAGGTGAAGCTTTGCTTCGACAAAACTGTCACTAAATACAATGTGGAGCTGGCAGGAGGAGGTGACTGTTGGGTTTAAAATGCTGTAGGAGCACCGTGGAAAAAAACTTCATCTATGAGACCTGAACTTTCAAACTTGAGATGATGGCACCAGTAGAAGAAAATCTGGCCAAGCCAAAAACAATTAAGACCAAACTCTACCAGAGCAAGAGAGAATGCCAAAAAAACATTACAAAGCTCTGGAGGACTGTCTCAGATCTGAGCTGGCAGCAAAGAAGACCTGCTTCAAAAGAAAGAAAAAAAAAAAGGAGCTGCACAGAGAAGAGACAATAAGGAGAAAGGCTCTCCAAGGGGAGAAGAGTTTGTCAATGTGGTGAGAAAGCTGGAGGAGGAGATCAGGCTCGTGAGCCATGCAAAAATACTGAGCTAAAGGTATATCAAATAACTTCATCATCTGAGTTGCATTTTCTTTTCCGACTGTAAAGAAAATGCATTCTCTTTCGTTTTAGGACCTTAACTTGAAAACTTGCAAAGGTAAAGCCAATATAAAAAGGGAGGTTTGGAAAGCAAAGAAGGAGGCTAGAGATGGAGGAAGAAGACACAAAAGGAGAGGATAAAAAAGCATTAACAAAGTAAACCAAAAAAAATGGAGAAAACAGTGAGAAAGGAAAGGGGAAAAGAAAGGGAAAGAAGGAAACAGAAGAATGAGCAGAGATCACAGAAAAGAGAGAAGGAAAGCAGAAAGACAGAAAATATATTTGAATTCACTCCTAAACCCCTCATCCACTTTTCCTTACTTAGTAAATAAATACAGCTGCTATCATGACAACTTAATCCCAAAAGGTATCGATATCTACCTGTCTGGATTACTGTGAAGTGAATGTGATCCTGAATATTAAGCATTTTTACCCTAAACCCTTTATGCTGTAGAGGGTTAGGGTAGAGTCTGTAGGTTTTACTGCTGTGACTTCAACTCATGCAGATCTTGCAGTGCCTTGGCTTTTTAGTTAGAGTATATGGACTTGATCAGTTACATTTCCAGCTTTTATTACATGATGGCTGCTTTGTTTTTCTTCGCATATTTCAATTAAGAAAACACAAACAAATAAAGGACACTCAGATGCAAAGGCAGAACAATTAACCACTTTTATTACTGACAAAATTGCCATATCCTCCTGAGAACCAAGGGGTTCAGTTGAACTTTTTTGTATCCCCTTGAGAGAACATAAGGTTTTCATGACTGAATGGCAGCTCTTTCTTTATTGTAAACTAAAATTTATGCTGTTACTGTCTTCTTGGTTTATTTTATTTTTAGTTTTGTTAAATAAAACATTACAAAAGGCATATTTTAAGACAGTAATACTCTGATGATGGTTATTTTAGTTCAGTCTCCTGCTGAAAGTAGGTTACAGTTGCGATTTTAAATTGGCATTGTTCTGTAAGTCTAATTGTATGATGTTTTTAGTGCACATAAAACTGATTGGTGGATATAACCTTCTAACAATAGTTACTGCAAAATAAGAAATGTTAGCAGTAATTTCTGTGAACTGAACTGTTAGAATAAATAATATCCGAAGACAAAAACTTCCTCGAAGTAAAGTCCTGAAAAAAGTCATCACTGATTATCAGCCCAAATCTGCTGCTGTTCTTGTTTTAGGACTTTGATTTCTTAAGACATGAATGTTTTTCCCATGAGCTAAAGACAAAGTTATCTAAACAAGCAATAGTAATAAAAATGTGTTTTCATTGTTATGAGGCTGACTGTTCCCACATTTTGTTAGTTAGGTAACTGGAATGACTTAAGCAACAAACAAGCAAAGCGTTGCCATAAAGCTGGACTTTTGTTGATATTTTAATTTGTGTTGATGTAAAATACAACATAGGCTACATAAATGGTTATTTATAATTATAAAACTCCCACCTATGATGGCATGGACAGAACCTTTTGGGACCTGTGGTGCCAGTGTTGTGCCAAAGAGTGATTTCTGATGTTTTGGCCACTTAAAAATATCTTTATAGAACTGTGATGCTATATTTGTTGCAATTTCTGCTGCCCCCCGGCCAGATCTCTCTAAAATTAATAATAATAATAATAAAGGTCAATGGCACTTTTTACCCAGATAAATAAAGAATATAAAAAGCACTTTACCAAAAAGTGATTACAGTTCCTATCTTGTGACAGGAGTGTTGTTTCTCACTCAAAATGACTAAATATCATTAATGAGAGATGTGTTTGAAACACGGTTCTTAGATTGTAGGTCTAAAAGTAATTTTAAACTGTTTAAATACAGCCAAATACCAGAAATCACTTTCTGGCACAACACCGGTAACCAAGCATTATCCACCACCCAGCCTTAGTCAGAACATTGCACTGCGATGAGAAGTTTTTAGTTCACCTGTGTAATGCCGTTTTCCTGGCTACTGTGTTCCCCGTTGTGAAACAAGGGGCGTGTCTATGACGCTTATTTTTTATTCGCGCGAGATTACAGTGTTGGTTACAACTTCCTCCATCGAAGCGCCATTTTCGGCCTTGTCACGGGTTTACAGCATGCTGTTCTCAAACAGATAATAAAATAAGTGTTTAGCGTTGTGAGACCTCCTTTTCAGTATTCCATAAAATGGGGCGAAAAAAGAAGAAGCAGATGAAGCCATGGTGCTGGTATCCTTTTTTGTGTGGGTAACAAAATACCGTCGTCGGAAGACCAGGGGCTACATGTTAGCTCGACAAAGGGGAAGGCCTAAATTAGCCTGTTGTCGCCTTAAAGCTTGCGTTAGCTTAGCGACTGGTTCTCACAGTCTAACAATTTTGCGGGTAGATTTTTATCCAGGTATGTGAAAAGAGTAAAATACTTTATCGAGTGTATTTTTTTAGTTTGATTTCGTGGTGCTGCATTAAGGAAACGAATGGTACTTTCGATATTTGCTGCTCTGTTAGCAGTTAGCTTCGTTCATCGTTCAGTCTTGAGGGCTGATCCGTCTTTAGACTTGCGTAACCGGACGATTTACGCTATATAAGTTATAGAGAGTGTTGTTTATTTTAAGCAGTTATTTTGTTGGCTTGTGTGGGAACCGAATTTTAGTTACTGGACAGTCCTTAACTTCAGCCTCTAGGTACTGTAATCGAGACTTTGATGATGAAAAGATCCTCATTCAGCATCAGAAGGCAAAGCATTTTAAATGCCATATTTGCCACAAGAAATTGTACACTGGCCCCGGCTTGGCTATTCATTGCATGCAGGTATGGGTATTTATTCCTTAACATATGTTCTTAGTTAAAAAAATACCTATTAGTATAGGTGCTTGATTTGTTATTCAAGTTTGTGGTGGCTCACTTTGCATATTTTTCAGGTGCACAAAGAGACTATTGATAGCGTACCAAATGCAATTCCTGGACGAACGGATATTGAGCTGGAAATCTACGGCATGGAGGGAATTCCAGAGAAAGACATGCAGGAACGAAGGCGAACCTTAGAACAGAAGTCACAAGGTGTGTTCACCTTTATGCAAGTATTGAAGTTTGTGTAGGTTCTCAGTCATCTTTGGAAAAAAAAAAGTGACCAGACTTATTTAAGTTTCTTCAAGATATTTCACCTCTTGTCCAAAACCTTTTGGATTAAAGGTGAAACGCCTTCAAGAAATCTGTATGACTTAAACAAGTCCATTCGCCATTTTTGTCAAGCTCCAGAAAGTATTGTAGCTCTGTTAATTAAAGCCTATTTTACTAAATAGAATTTTCAGAGTTTAGAGTTGTGTAATTGCAGTATTGTGTGGCATAAGTGCATGTAGTGTGAGTCATGTAACATTTTGCTTAGGCATCATGATCACCTTTCTGTTTTCAGAGAGTCAAAAGAAGAAGTCAAACAATCAGGATGACTCTGATGAGTCTGATGATGATGAAGCCGGACCATCAGTTCAGCATGTCGCTGCAGTCCAGCCCCAGGCAGGCTATGGTGCTCCAATGGCACAACCTGGGATCCCTCCGGTGGCTGGTGCACCAGTGATTCCTCCTGCAGGATATCAAGGCAAGGCCTTTGTAATAAACTTAAGGAGTTGGGACTCAACTACACCTGTCAAAGGGGCTGTGCAATTTATCAGATTTTAATTTCAGTTACAATTTTAACCTTCTAATTGAGATAACAACAATTAGGAGTTTAAATTCACTCTTTTTGCCAGTTCAGTTTATATTTAGTCATCAAGCGTTTTTTCAGTTGAATTATAATTAAAATTCTTTTTTCCAGTAGTGAAGCAAGTCCACTGTTTAATTTGGTGTTTTCTAGAATTGCACAGCAGTACTTGTTATTTTTCCTGTTAGACTTCAGTGACTTGTGACATCACGTTGACTTGACTCTTTCCAAAATCAAAGATCTTAATTGTCTCAAACAGGGGTTCCTAAGAACCTAAAAGTTGCAAGTTTTTTTTTTTATTAATATCTTGATCCCTAATGTAAACATGTTGGGTCATTCAAATGGATTGCTTACTGCTGAATTACAGCACCATTTGAGGGGATATTGCAGGAAATTGATTCCTGTGGCAAAGCTAGCTGTTTTACTGCTGGATGTGTCATTGAATGCATTTACAATCCCAAGTAATTTGTCTAGTTGTTGGACATAAGATTAAAGTCTGCACACCTAGGGAGCTCCTGAGAAGTCTGAGGAAGGGCACTTTGGCTTCCTCAGAATTCACACGTGAGGTCTGAGGAAGGGCAGTTTGCCCGAAATGTTACTCTCCCGTTCAAGGTAAATAAAAAAATTTCTCAGGAGCTCCTTAGCTGTGCAGACTTTAATCTTTGTTCCACTATTGTTTTTTGTCCTAGCACCCTTTTTTACTCTTTTGAGTGTGCTTTTTTTTTCTTTTTCTCTAGTTGTTGGCCATGCTTTATCCATAACCAACAAATCTGCCTCAGTCTATATAGGGATGCATTGCTACAGTGGGTACAGAAAGTATTCAGACCCCTTTAAATTTTTCACTTTGTTTAAAAAAAAATATCAAAGTTCATTTTATTTCTCATTAATGTACACTCAGCACCCCATCTTGACAGGAAAACCAGAAATGTAGAAATTTGTGCAAATTTATTAAAAAAGAAAAACTGGTCACAAGTATTCAGACCCTTTGCAGTATTCAGACACTCATATTTAACTCCCATGCTGTCCATTTCTTCTGATTTTCCTTGAGATGGTTCTACTCCTTCATTGGAGTCCAGCTGTGTTTAATTAAACTGATTTGACTTGATTAGGAAAGGCACACACCTGTCTATATAAGACCTCACAGCTCACAGTGCATGTCAGAGTAAATGAGAATCATGAGGTTGAAGGAACTGCCCAAGGAGCTCAGAGACAGAATTGAGGCAAGGCACAGATCTGGCCAAGGCTACAAAAGAACTTCTGCAGCACTCAAGGCTCCTAAGAGCACAGTGGCCTCCATAATCCTTAAATGGAAGAAGTTTGGGACGACCAGAACTCTTCCTAGACCTAGCCATCCAACCTAACTGAGCAATCGTGGGAGAAGAGCCTTGGTGAGAGAGGTAAAGGAGAACCCAAAGATCACTGTGGCTGAGCTCCAGAGATGCAGTAGGGAGATGGGAGAAAGTTCCACAAAGTCAACTATCACTGCAGCCCTCCACCAGTCGGGGCTTTATGGCAGAGTGGCCCGACGGAAGCCTCTCCTCAGTGCAAGACATATGAAAGCCTGCATAGAGTTTGCCAAAAACACATGAAGGTCTCCCAGACTATGAGAAACAAGATTCTGTGGTCTGATGAGATGAAGATTGAACTTTTTGGTGTTAATTCTAAGAGGTATGTGTGGAGAAAACCAGGCACTGCTCATCACCTGCCCAATACAATCCCAACAGTGAAACATGGTGGTGGCAGCATCATGCTATGGGGGTGTTTTTCAGCTGCAGGGACAGGACCACTGGTTGCAATTGAAGGAAAGATGAATGCATTCGAGTACAGAGATATCCTGGAAGAAAACCTCTTCCAGAGTGCTCAGGACCTCAGACTGGGCCGAAGGTTCACCTTCCAACAAGACAATGACCCTCAGCACACAGCTAAAATAACAAAGGAGTGGCTTCAGAACAACTCTGACCATTCTTGATTGGCCCAGCCAGAGCCCTGACCTAAACCCAATTGAGCATCTCTGAAGAGACCTGAAAATGGCTGTCCACCAACATTCACCATCCAACCTGACAGAACTGGAGAGGATCTGCAAGGAAGAATGGCAGAGGATCCCCAAATCCAGGTGTGAAAACCTTGTTTCATCATTCCCAAGAAGACTCATGGCTGTACTCTCTCAAAAGGGTGCTTCTACTCAACACTGACCAAAGGGTCTGAATACTTATGACCATGTGATATTTCACTTTTTCTTTTTTAATAAATTTGCAAAAATTCCTACATTTGTTTTTTTCTGTCAAGATGGGGTGCTGAGTGTACATTAATGAGAAATAAAATGAACTTTTTTGATTTTAGCAAATGGCTGCAATGAAAAAAGAGAAAATTAAAGGGGTCCGAATACTTTCTGTACCCACTGTATGTTCTATCCTACCTTATTGAATAATTGGCAGCATTACATAGCTTGTCCACCAGAGAGCACTAACTCACTAGAAGTAGTCTTGTCTCTGCTTTTAATGTGCTTGTAATGGCTTCAGTGTTTTGCCACAAATATATACACTTATAATGACTGAAAACAATGGTGGTAGCTGCAGGTTCAGTACTGCTTCAAAAAAACTAAAAACTGCCTGTAACAGTTGTAGATTTGTGTGTGTGTGTGTGTGTGTGTGTGTCCTTTTGCTTTGTTTGCCTATATGTGTAATTATTTTTAGTGACAAGTTGTTGCTAAACGGAACATATCCTCTCTAACCCATTATTACAGGAATGCCTCCTATGATGCCCGGTGTTCCTCCCATGATGCACGGCATGCCTCCTGCAATGCATGGAATGCCACCAGGGTAATTCATTTACTAACTTTGGGTTTAATGGTAACGTTACTACCCAGTGTCTTGTCTGTCTGGATCATGTAATCATACATCAAGGGGGTCTACATTTGGGTAATGTGACTAACTGAAATAAACAATAGAATACAATGCTTTTTTTTGTTGTCATACAGTTCCGTATGCTGTACAATGAGTTTGAAATGCATTTTTACTGTAGTTCCCAGTCAAGTCAGTTTTTTTTTCTGTTCTCTCTGCTTTTGCAGCATGATGCCAATGGGGGGATGATGCCCCCAATGATGCCAGGCATACCTCCAGGTGAGTTGTAATTGCATTTAAGAAACAAGCCAAATAAAGTTAACATCTTGTTTCTTGTTGCTTCTTTCCCATTGAATTCATATTGCCCAAAGAACCCAAGTACACTGTAAATTAAGTTTTAAAAGAAAAAAGTTATATATAAAAATTTATTTTTGCTGTGGGCAATGAACTTTGTTCAAAATGATCCATTACAAGGGGATTTAACACTACCATGTTAGCCATGTCCAACTGTTTCTTTAAATTTTGCAACTGTAATGATGGACTGTTAACTTGTCCTGTTCATCCTTCAGCAGTCCCACCTCACATAGCTTCAAGGCCAGGAATTCCCCACATGGCCCCAGCCCCTGCAGTCACTCGACCAGCAGCACCGGTAGCTCAGCCCGCTGTCACCAAACCTCTCTTCCCCAGTGCAGCACAGGTTGGTATCATGTAACTCCACTAACACATAGTGACTTTTTAGGTATTTGCCCCAAAGATATATTAAGTCTTGTAAACTCGTCTGTTTTTAATGTTGTAGTTCACTTATTCTGCAATTAAACCATCGGGAAGGTTTTGTCTAAGAAATTCGGTGATGTTATGTACTTGTCAGGGTTTTTCCTGACTCAAAATGCTCCCTCCCCCAATGATGACTACACACAAGAATGATTGGTCCCCATCATTTAGGCAGAGAGTCTGTCACTTTTCTTATATTAATCAGTGCATTTTCCATCTTATTTCTTATTAGATAAACAAGTGGCCAGGAGTGAGAGAAATGAAACACAACTTAGAAAAAATGATATTCTTATTATAATACTGGTAATTTTTCTTCATGTATGCAAGAAAAACCTTTATTTCCCATTTCTTTCAATTTCTGACATGTCATTTCCCTTTTCTAACCTCATATAATGTATGTTGTAAGCATAGCTCTCATAATCGGATGTAGAAAAAAAATTTGTAGACATATTACATATCAACGCTTTGATCTCCTTTCCACCATGCTGCAGATGGGCTCTGGTGTTCACAGCAGCACAGCAGCCGTCTCCTCTCCATCTGCAGACACTGAGTCTGCCTCTCCCCAGCCTCCCTTTCCTAACATGCTACAAGTATGCTCACAGACAGGACTCTGACGTGGACTGTGGCAGCTGCATGTTGCATATTTATTAACACTGCCTGTAAATTCTGAAATTGCAAATGTAAACGCAGCTGGATACTAACCGTATTTGCTTTGTAAGCCTACTTGTGCGCAAAAACAACCACGCTGGCTATTATTGTTGGCGTCAGAGGATGGCTATCCCTGACGAGAACTGACATGTTTTGTCTGTGAGCTTTGATGTGCATGCGCTTTGTTCAGGCCAAAGATGGGATTTAGTTGGACTCCACGTAGAATCTTCCACCCTCTCGTAACTTAAGAAGCATGATTCAGTTGGTACTTAGCAGGTTTTGAAAGTTTATTTTTGGTTTGTTTCATAAACCAAGTTCTTCCTGTCTGAAATGTTATAGTTAAGTAGATTAGCGCAGCAGAGTCATGCCATTTAATGCAAAATTTGCACTGTGGTTGAGGAATGGTGGAACAGTTTTGTTCCATTTGAAACAAAATTGTAACTGATTTATTGAAATTTTTGAATTCACATGAAATCATTGTGTAATTTGTGCATTTAAGGTATTATAATGTCTTTAATATTCAGTGATCAGATCATGAACATATTCTTAAATTTGAGTGCTTAAAAAAGGCAAACCTTAAATCAGATGAGTTAATGGTTCAGTGTCACTGAGGTGTAATCATCTCACTCTGTTTTATAATCTTTTTTTTTTTTTTTAACACATTGCAAAGTTGAGAAAGCACTGCTTTGTTTTGTTTTTATAACCATTTTCAGTTACCTGTATTGTGTCTTTGCCCAGGCCCAGCAGACCGTGTCTGGAGTTGCAGCTTCAAGTTCCCTCAGCACAGCCGCCTCCACTGACCCGCCCAAAGCAACATTCCCTGCCTACACCCAGCCCTCTGTCTCTTCTTCCTCCTCCACTTCTCTCTAATCCCTCTAGCAGCACTGTGGCCAAACCCCCAGCCACAGTGACCAGTAAGCCTGCTACCCTCACCACCACGAGTGCAACTAGTAAGTTGATCCACCCTGATGAGGATATCTCACTGGTAAGTTGCTTGAGCTTTCTATTTTGCCCTTTTCACAGTAAGTAATGACTGATACATATTTATAATAGTACATCTAGCAATAGACGATAATTACTGCTGCAATATTTGAGCACCAGCTTGGTTTTGTGTATCTTGATCGTAATTCAACTATATATTCAGAGAATATGTGTTAACTGAAGTCTTTTGGTCACATATCCTTAGTACATCTTAGTAGTTTTTCTTTTGTGGTTATGTTAAGGGATGATTCTGAACTTGAACATCCTCAGTCTGAAATCAGGGCACATCAGCGTTGGTACTAAGTTCCTCAACATTTTTTGTGCTGTAAAGGGGCATAACACAGTTTCTTTAGTCTGAATGTTTTGTTTTGTGCATTCTCCCTGCCAACAGGAAGAGATGAAGGCCCAGCTGCCTCGTTACCAGCGTCTTGCACCAAGACCTGGTCAAGCCCACGTGGCTGCTCCCCCAGTGGCAGCTGTAGGTGGCATAATGCCACCACAGCAAGGCTTGCCACCACAGCAGCCGGGCATGAGGCATCCCATACATGGTAAGAAATATTTGTCTGTGCGCAAAACTTGTTTTCTTCTCTCTTTTAAAGCAAACTTATGTTGTTCTACCAACAGATTGTTCTCATTGCCTGTCTGTAGACCATTTTAGCCCAAAAAGCCATATTCTTTTGCTCAGTTATTTTAAAGGCTAGGTTCACCTATCATTGAAAGTGTTTTTGTTTTTTTCATTTCCTGTGCCTGATGTTTAAAGCCTCAGCGGGCACTGTCAAGTGGGTATTTCCCAAAATCTGGGCTTGCTGTTTTAAAAATTTCATTCCCAGGATGGAATTTGCCTGTTAAGATGAAGTCAAAGGAATGTAACAAAATAGGAATTGTGTGTAAAAATGGCTTGCTGCTTGTAAAATATCTAGTTAATTTTAGTCAAATGCGGATGGCAGGGTGCAGGAAGGTACACTTTAAGTAATCCACGCTCAAAAATAAGCACATAATCTGCACATGAGGTGATGTCAAATGTCCTTTTGAACTGTAGCATAAAAACCTCCTGCTCTTTTCTCTAGGTCAGTATGGTGCTCCTCTTCAGGGCATGCCGGGCTACATGCCTGGAGGGATGCCTCCTTATGGGCAGGGGCCTCCTATGGTGCCCCCTTACCAGGGAGGCCCTCCCATGGGTATGAGGCCACCTGTCATGTCTCCAGCTGGACGCTACTGAAGCAGCAAAGCAACCACCACATTAGGTTTGAGGTTAACACCTTTCTATCACCCTTGTGCTTTTTCAAACCTAGCTGCAAGCAAAGAGCATAAAGACCAACGGTGGTGAAGACAAATATTTGTTAGAACACATGGACATTTAACGTAACATCTTTATTTGAAAACAGCCAAACACCACATATGTTTTTAACAACTATTATGTTGTTAACTAATTACATGTGAGGATATATTTTTCCCCTTAGGTTTCACTCAGGTTCATAGAAGTGAAGTGTGTTAAAATGATTCATATTTCTTTTGAAGCTGCTGGAGTTTCATGAACGTACCAACTCCTTACAAAGGCAAGTTTCTCTTGTAAACATTTGATTGATTTTATTTTGTTTATTTCTTTGGAGGAATGATTGAGGCCCTCACAGCATGCTTAGATGCTGTTGGACATTCGTCCCCAACCTTGGTTGGTGAGGGTCTCAGCGGTGAAACTGGTTCCAGTTACGTAGTCTGTAAAATCCATGACTCATCAGGCTCTAGTTTTACTCTTTTTTTCAGGTTTGGTTTAAATATTTCCTGGTCATAAGTCTACTTGTATGCATCCTTTGTAATGTTTTATCAATCTGTTGTAATAAAATCCATCTTGAAATCCAATGCTGGTTTGTCCTGACGTGCGTGGGGAGGTGAGTCATGAAGGTTTGTACTGATTTCTTTCTGCACATCTTAGGGATTTGTTTGCTGACATCAGGCATTTAAAGTTTGCCATCCTTTTTTTTTTTTTTTTTTTAAGATCCATCTATCATTGTTTTAATAAAAACTCAAAGGAAAATCATTTACATCAATTCAGAAGCGTGAGACAGATTTAATGTGCTTTAAGTGTGTTCTTCCAGCTAAAACTAAGATGTTGGCCAACTTCTAGTACCAAAATACTGCATGTTACCCTGATGTGATGGAGTTAACAGCAAACTAAATGACAGTGCTTAAAGTTATACTACACCCAGACTACAATGAAGGAGAAGCTAAGTTTTATTCCTGATCATTAATTCTTTCACCTACACACACACGCGCGCACACACCCCAACACTAAGACATGCATGAATGCTTTAACAGTGTCATTGTCTGTCACATGTCAATCATTTCCCTGTAACGCATTGAAGAGGGAACGCAAAACAAAGCCAGCAGCAGCTCTCGGTTAAGTGCCAACTTCGTGAAGCTCAATTGTCATATTTGTTTTTCCAAGATTGGGACTTTAGGCTTGACCAAAGTAAAGTAAATGGCATGGGGTTAACCGCTCTTATCTGCAGTGTTGTGCTCATTCATTTCTGTGATCGCTTCCCACCTGCATTTCTCAGAATTACTAGTACTGTTAGGTTTATGGAAAAATAAGATGTGATAACATTTCAAACACTCCTGCAGCAAGAAGTGATTGTCTCCTTGTGACCACTGCTGACAGACGGCTAAAATATTTCTAACTGGCTTGTAGCTACAGCACAAAAACGACAGCAAACACCTGCCATGATTTTAAAAAGCGCTTCGCTTGATTGGGCCTCACCACTGCTGGTTTGTATTGCTGGGTGGTTTTGTTTTGCTCATGCTGTTACATTCTAGACGTTATAGTCAACTGTCATTGCGGTAATCTTGTGTTGGAGATTGCTGTGCATAAAGCAATCTGAAAGAGAGACATAAGTGTGCAAATCTAAGTCTATACTGCACATATGGGTCAGAATGAAAGAAGTACTTGTAGGTATTTGATGTGGCACAGTGTTTCCTCTGCCCATATCACTTACTGATTTGTATTTGTTTTTGTCTGTAGCCCATCCATATCAGCTTTTCAGCCTTAAAACCCAATCAGCTGGCATGACAGGTCAGTTAAAACTCAGTAAGTACCTGATGTTGTTGTGGGTCCAGTCCTCAGCATTTGGATGTTAGATCTTGTATTACTTTTTATGCAAAATTGTCTCTAAATTTCACACCAATCAGCCACACTTGATTGAATACTGGGATCCAGCGTCTCCCAGCTGAACAGATCATCAGTCTGAGTGATTTCAGTGTTGTGGCTCATTAGTGTGACAGCAGAAGAGTATGCCTTAAGTGACATTAAAATGTAAACTTTGAATTTGTCTCTCTTGTCCTGTCCGGTATGAAAATGAACAAACATGGTAAGTAGTCAGTGGTGGGCTGAAAGTGAGTTTTAACTGGTGGGGTTATATTAAAGGGTCAGTTCACCCTGATTTCTCAAGTGGTGTCTTAATGCGATGGCTCTTAGTTTTTGTGCCTGCTAGGTAAATTCCACTTCACATAGCTGGCTACAGAACTTTTGTCAGATGTTTAACACCAGAGGTGTTGTTCTCCTTCGGGGCATTCCCTTCAGAGTCACAGAAGTCGTCATACAACAGGGTTTTTCCTTGTGATAAGCAGCTCAGCTTCATATGTAAAATTAGAATATGCTCCCCGAACAAACTGCCCTTTTTTTTTCTTTTTTTTTTTTGTTTTTGAATCATGACTTTGGGATTCACCTGATCTAAAGATAAAATGTGTAGAAAAACTGCCCTTCAGTAGCACGTGTTTGAAACAGCAGTGTTTCAAAATAAACAGGACTGTTTCTACAGAGATATCTGGACAAACGGCAAAACCGGACGACACACGTGAGAGCTGAGGGAAAAGCTTGTTTTAAACTTTGGTAAACCAACTCTTAAACTCAGACCTAAGAGTTGATCTGCGCAATATGAAAATTAAAAGTATTGATAACACCGATTGGCTTTTGTTTTTTGGGGTTTTTTTTGCTGCTTGGGTTGGGTTACATCAGTTTTATTTTGTTGACCAAGCTGTTAGATTTTAAATGAATGTGGTTGAGGTGTGACGCTTCTCTTTTTATGTAGTAAAAACATGTTCTGTATCATGTTTTGTTTATGCCATAAGATACTTAAATAAAAGCTGACCTATAAAGTAAAGAAAATACATGAAAATGTTCTTTTAATTAAAAAACAAACAGTATTTTGCTGCCACTTGTTTTTCTTGAGTTTGTGAAAGTTTATAGCATCCACATGTTTGTGTGTAGACAATCAGAAACCATTGCAGCATTTTATTGGGTTATGTATTTAAGGTTGTGGTCTCTGTCCAAAATTCACATCGGTCACTGCTGCTTCTGCTGCACAGATTGTAGTGAAACTTGATCACCTAATGGGTCTTTGACTTCTCAGGGGAATCTAATTCTCATTAGTTTGTGCAAGACAGCCAGCCGATGACACAACTTTGCACTTCCTTTTTGCACTTCACGCAGTGCAGTAAGCTGTGAATTGTGATGGCTCGTGACCTGGATGAGCTACACTGCTCAAAAAAATAAAGGGAACACTTAAACAACACAATATAACTCCAAGTAAATCAAACTTCTGTGAAATCAAACTGTCCACTTAGGAAGCAACACTGATTGACAATCAATTTCACATGCTGTTGTGCAAATGGAATAGACAACAGGTGGAAATTATTGGCAATTAGCAAGATACACTCAATAAAGGAGTGGTTCTGCAGGTGGGGACCACAGACCACTTCTCAGTACCTATGCTTTCTGGCTGATGTTTTGGTCACTTTTGAATGTTGGTGGTGCTTTCACACTCGTGGTAGCATGAGATGGACTCTACAACCCACACAAGTGGCTCAGGTAGTGCAGCTCATCCAGGATGGCACATCAATGCGAGCTGTGGCAAGAAGGTTTGCTGTGTCTGTCAGCGTAGTGTCCAGAGGCTGGAGGCGCTACCAGGAGACAGGCCAGTACACCAGGAGACGTGGAGGAGGCCGTAGGAGGGCAACAACCCAGCAGCAGGACCGCTACCTCTGCCTTTGTGCAAGGAGGAACAGGAGGAGCACTGCCAGAGCCCTGCAAAATGACCTCCAGCAGGCCACAAATGTGCATGTGTCTGCACAAACGGTTAGAAACCGACTCCATGAGGATGGTATGAGGGCCCGACGTCCACAGATGGGGGTTGTGCTCACAGCCCAACACCATGCAGGACGCTTGGCATTTGCCAGAGAACACCAGGATTGGCAAATTCACCGCTGGCGCCCTGTGCTCTTCACAGATGAAAGCAGGTTCACACTGAGCACATGTGACAGACGTGACAGAGTCTGGAGAAGCCGTGGAGAGCGATCTGCTGCCTGCAACATCCTTCAGCATGACCGGTTTGGCAGTGGGTCAGTAATGGTGTGGGGTGGCATTTCTTTGGAGGGCCGCACGGCCCTCCATGTGCTCGCCAGAGGTAGCATGACTGTCATTGGGTACCGAGATGAGATCCTCAGACCCCTTGTGAGACCATATGCTGGTGCGGTTGGCCCTGGGTTCCTCCTAATGCAGGACAATGCTAGACCTCATGTGGCTGGAGTGTGTCAGCAGTTCCTGCAAGATGAAGGCATTGAAGCTACGGACTGGCCCGCCCGTTCCCCAGACCTGAATCCGATTGAGCACATCTGGGACATCATGTCTCGCTCCATCCACAGTCACGTTGTACCACGGACTGTCGGTGGATGTTGGTGGATGCTTTAGTCCAGGTCTGGGAGGAGATCCCTCAGGAGACCATCCGCCACCTCATCAGGAGCATGCCCAGGCGTTGTAGGGAGGTCATACAGGCACGTGGAGGCCACACACAATACTGAGCCTCATTTTGACTTGTTTTAAGGACATTACATCAAAGTTGGATCAGCCTGTAGTGTGTTTTTCCACTTTAATTTTGTGTGTGACTCCAAATCCAGGCCTCCATTGGTTAATAAATTTGATTTCCATTGATGATTTTTTGTGTGATTTTGTTGTCAGCACATTCAACTTTGTACAGAACAAAGTATTCAATGAGAATATTTCATTCATTCAGATCTAGGATGTGTTATTTGAGTGTTCCCTTTATTTCTTTGAGCAGTGTATTATGTTTCTTTCTAAGTCATAAAGTGTAGGTAACCATCAGAATGAATTGGAAATTTTAAAATTATTTTCAATATGAGAGTGGAATTGCTGCAGCAGCCAAGTTAAGAATGTTACACATACAGGTATTTGTTCCAGCGATCTAATTTAGTTGGTGTACAGCACGCTGTTAAAAAAGCTCCTTAATATAGCACTTGTTTTTCTTTTTTCTCCTTTGGCTGGCTGCTACCATTTACAGGAAATTAATGTTCCAATTTTAATCCCCAAAATTATGGTTGTAAGCATGTCAACAGTGAACATTAGTTTGCATAAGTGCTGCAGGAGCATCTCAGTATTTTTTGCTTATTTTTTTTCATTGAATACATTCACATTAAGGTATTGTGAAGAACAAAATTAGCGGCCCAAAAAATGTGACACGAGTTCTGGAACTGGAACACCTTTTTTTTTTTAAAAAAAGCCACCCATGAAAACCAGTTGTGGTTTTCCTGATGGAGAGTAGAGCACGATGCTTCTTGTAAACTGAGACTGCATGAAATGCACTCTGTTTCTTCCATCCTTCAGTTTTTAATTCATTCAAATGATACATTGTTACCAAATACTGTGCTATTCGTTGTGTTTTTAATCATATCTGAGAATGAGCAATAGTGTGAGCAGGTTTTTCAATACCTCAACTCCCCATGAGCCAGAAATGATGAAGCATCGTCTCTAGATGAACAAAATAGTCTGTAGTTGAGCCCAAGTCTCAGAAAAGTTCTCAGTCTAAGTTTGATCATTAATGTTGAAGAACATTACAAGTCTCTTATAACTGAGGCTAGATTTACTTTTTTTAAGTGCTTTATTTTATTCTCTGTTACTAAGATTCTCAAGGAACAACTTGAGAATTGAATATTTTGGGGGTGCTCACTGTTTCATTTTCTTTTTTTTTAAAAAAATTAATACTTTTTTACACCCTTCTGTCACCAGGTTTATTTTTGTATTCTCTCTCCAATGATGCAAATTATCATCAAAAAGCAGACGCATCCTGTTCACAGACAGGCTCTCAGCATCATTTCCTCTGGGACATACAGAAATAATGCCTGAGGAAAGTTTTTTTTTTTAACACACGAAACCCAATTAATGCAAATGAAGTAGAGCTAATTGAGTTAATTGAAATTAAGAGAGAAGACAGCACATGGTCAATAAATACTTGATCTGGGCCTAAATTTTGAATTTGAGCTGTGGTAAATTTTGAATTCATCACTGCAGGAGGAGCTGATCCAACAGTCATGATGTTGGTTAGTGCACGCTTCCTCTTGTGTATGTCTTGAGGTTTGAAGGTGGGGCCAATGGAGTTCCTCTTGGTTTCATTTACAGTAAGACACACTTTTGAAATTCAGTTTTTGTGCACTTGCATCTATGCTGTCATGGTTTCCACCAGTGGCTTCCCGCAAGATCTCTTTTAGTGTGTGTGGTGTAAAAGATGATTTGGATCCAGTACCTGGCTTATTTGTGGGCTCTAGTCATCACACAGGTTGGGTTTGGTGAGTTTGGTTATGTTCCTCAGGCTGGTGGTTTGATCACTGGTTTCTTCTTTCATTGTAACGTGTGCAGGCAGCCGAAGCGTGATTGAGGTAATTTCTGGGCTAAGAAATTTGAAAACGCTTCAAGTGCTTGTGGATAAAATGCATTGGGAATTTAAGAAATTTGTCTTGTCAAATTTATGGTCTTTTTTTTTTTTTTGACTTTGTTACAGTATGAAATTGAAATCCAGTAAGTAAGACTAATGATTATGACTGAAGTAAGAATGAACAAAAAGGGGTGTGCATATCTAGATTAAAAAAAAAACTGTAAAGTATAATTTTATGCGCTCATTTTGAATTTTGAAGCTCAGGTCAGATAAAGACTTAAAACTAAAAAGAAAATGCATGGTGGAATGTGTTACAGCTAAAAGAGTTATAGAAAGCAGGGACAGACTCTTTTAGAAGTAAAGATGGGAAGTAGTTCACCACTTTGTGAAGTTTAAGTGGAAATGCCAGTTGGGGGAACTGCTAACTTGCAGATTTATGACATGGAGGTTTGGAAAGAACAGCTTTTTCAGCAAAGGTCTCACTTATTTCAGCCTGAAGATGCCAACAGAGTGCTTTACCGCTTTATATGTGAAATATGTGAAATCGGCTTGTGGATTTAAAATTGATTAAGTGATCACTTTTGGCTAAAAATAAATTGCATGCCTTCTTATCTGTTTGGGATCCTTTTCTCTGTTTGAATTTTCATCAAGTTTGCAGTGACATTCGCTTCTTGAAGCGCTATGAGGGTGAAACTGCAGTTCTTCCCTGTGAGACTGAACAGAGGAACCCAGCGCCCTACAGTGTCTACCTGAAACGCACCTGGCTGCATCCCATGGACGTGCTGTTCATGTACACCAAGGAGGAGTTCACGGTCGGTAATGATGCTGACACAAACCGCACCAGTGTCAGTGGAGACCCGAGCCTTCACGTGCTGAATGTCACCATCTCTCAGCTGAAGGCCAGCGACACAGACCGATACTACTGTGAGTTTCTTGTGGAAAACCTTTCCTCCAAAGATGACCGCATAACTGGAAAGACTGAATTCTTCCTCCTTGTTGAAGCTGGTGAGTAATTTTTTTTAAAATTCAGCCTACACATTTCACCTGCTTGTTGCCCACAGGGAGTTAAACTTTCCGAAGCCACTGAGCATAAACCACAAAAACGGAAAGAAAAAAAAATAAATCTTTGCACACTTAAGAGGAAGTGTGTGGTACTGTTGTATGTGCAGTATCGGTGCCTGTAATCACAAAGAGGTTCAAAGCAGATCATGTTGGAGGTGAATGCATACCAGCGCGCGCACACACACACACACACACACACACACACACACTCTTTTCTTTTGGGGTCTAAATTGCGTAACACTATCTCAGCAGTGCTTCAAACATCTTAAAGTTTCACAACAAAAAAAAAAAACAGTGCCAGATTCATACACAAACTCACAACATCGGATGAAGAACTGAAGTGAAAAGGTTCCCAACTTTTTTAAAACATCCATACCAGTGGCACCCATGTCCATTATATTACTTTTATTCCCTTTCCCTCTGGAGATGTCCCTGGATCAGCAGACATAGAGGTGATAGAGACGTGTGCCGGGGGTTCAGCTGTGCTCCCCTGCCTCCCTCAACATGGGGAAAGCTTGGCCGTGGACGGGGTGGCTCTAAAGAGGCAGAAGGGCCGGGGACCCGTGGAGGTGCTGTACCACTCAAAGCAACACTACAGCAGCAGATATTCTTTCTCCTCTCAGCTCCCTGTTGAGAGGGTCCAGTTGTCCTCTGTGCCTGGCCCCGGTGGCATCACCTACAACCTTACCCTGCAGCAGCTGCAGCCAGATGACAGTGCCCTGTACAGCTGCCAGCTGCTCCAGCGTGGCGAACCCGATAGCTGGACCAGCCTAGGCAGACGAGTGTTCTTTATATCTGTGCAAGGTGGGTGACATCACAGTGGGAGTCGATCACCTGGTGACTTCAGCTGACTTGCATTTGCTCTTCGGGCTGAAATAAAAATTTATTTCCATAAAATTTCTTTATTTTCTTTCCTCCTTCCTTTTTGTGTTGTCATCTCAGTGACCATCAGCTGATCACTGACATGTCAGGAAATTTCTGGCTTCTATTAACAAAACTGCCACTAATTCAGTGACACTGGATTACTTCTTATCAGTTTGACTGGGTGCTGTGGGGCTCTTGCAGGTGCTGAAGCATGTGCACTGTGCCAGTTTTATAAAAGCAATGCTGCACCTTTTTGCATGTTTTCTCTGTGGGTGTGAACACCCACAGAGGGGCGATAGAGACAAAAGCAGGCATGAGTAGATTATACATGTCAGATAAATGTAACGAGGTACTCGCTAACTCAATTTGATGGTGCTAGTGATATGAATAGGAATAGTTGAGTCATTTCCTATGACTGATATTGATGGGTTGTTATAGAAGTGCTGTGCAGTGTCACAGTACCAAAAAAAAAAAAAGCCAATTATGGCTAATGTAGTATCTTGTTCTTTTTGTGCTCCATTGCCATTGAGAGAATTTTTTTAGACTAGCTTACTCCAAAAAAAAGCACAATCTGCTCCTTTAAAAATCATCTTTGTTCAGCTGTTTCAGGAAGTCACTGGGTCTTATTCTTTTTATTAGTAGCCATACCGCAGGTACACATTCACACATTTTTTCCAGTCATTGTGCTGCTTAGCTTATCTCCTGCTTTTAATATGCGAGCTAAATGCTGTCAGAAGTTCGAGAACTTCTTTTTGTTTGCCTATCTATGAACATTTAGGGGGTTTTTCTGTCTATCCTCAACTGAGACACACACACACACACACATCTGTCCAGCGTGTACCCTGCCTCTCGCCCTATCACAGCTGGGCTAGGCTCCAGCCCCCCCCCGAAAAAAATGGATGAATATAGAAAGAAAGTTGGAATTAAAGAAATAGCACAGAGTTCCTCATTTGAAACATTTCTTCCTCTTTCTGGCTCTCCACAGGTGGTCAGTGGTGTGGCTGCTCCAGTTACTCCTCTCTCCTGTACGCTTTGTCATCAGCTGTGGGCGTTCTCCTCCTCCTGCTCCCCATTGGATTTGTGGTGATGCATAAAGTGAGTGGCTTTTTGATTGTAGTGTGCTGCTTTGAATATAAACACACACACACAGGGGCGAGGGCAGGAAATGTGAGTGAAGTATTGACACAAACAGCAATCTGCTTATTAAGATCATGCCTGATCTGCAGCTCACCACAAAAACCACACTGGTTTCATAGTTCTGTGCAGCCCGTTGTCATCATGTTTGTCTTAAAGTTCAGTGAGGAACACTGAAGCTCTAATCTTCTTGTTTGTCACATTTATAATAGTGCTGAACTACAGTCCTTTTTTTTTTTTTTTTTTTTTCCACATAACTGAAAGACATGTCTGAGTCAGGTTAAGAGTTCCTGTTGCGGATCCTGTCTTGAGAGAAAATGAACAACTTTGATTTTAACACAGGAAATTGAGAGTGTGTGTTAACTCTGTACCCTTCACTGATTTTGTTTTCTCCTCCTCTCTCAATGACTGACAGGGCAAAGGACGCCGCCGTGTGAACACGCACCCTCAAGCCCCAATCTACGAGGAGATGAAGTCTCCCAGTCGAAAAGGGGCCCCTCTCCATCTGGAGGGAATAGAGTGCTCCGAGTACAGAAACTGCCCAGCGAAGAGATCCTCATCCGAGAACCACTATGAAATCCCAAGAGCTCCTCTCACCAGCCCCATGAACTAGAGCGACTTGTCAACTCGGCTTGTCCAAACACCCCAGTTAACACACAGAACTTTTTTTCAGTGTATCTTTTTAACCTGGTGCATATTACCAGTTTGTTTATGTATTTTGGCATTACTGTGAGTATTTCATAATAAATGACTGGCAGCTTCTGCAGTGAGCAAACTAGATCTTCCACTCTGCTGATCACAAGTAATACTACAATGTGTGTCAGTAACACATTTCCTCAGAAATCCAACAAGAAAATGTTGCTGTCAGAAGTGAAACTGGTTCCAGTTAAGTTTCAGATTTGGTGTAAATATTAAGTCTGCTTCATCTTTTGTCTTTTTTTTAAAAAAAAAAAAAACTGTTGTAATAAAAGGCATCTTGAATAAAATCCAATGCTGGTTTGTCCTGATGTATGTGGAGGTGAGTCGTGACAGTTTGCACTGATGGTTATTTTGCACATGTTAGGATTTCATCAGATATTTAAAGACCAAGTTTGACCAAGGTTAACTTCATCATATCGTGGGTAACATGCAGTATGATTGCAGCTTTGTACACGCTTGGCATTCTCCCAGTCAGCTTCATGAGGTAATCACCTCAAATGGTGGGGAAGGAAGGAGTTCCCAGAGGTGCTGAGCACTTGTTGGTTGCTTTGCCTTCACTCTGCAGTCCAACTGTTCCCAAATCCTCTCAGTTGGGTTTACATCAGGTGATTGTGGATTCCAGGTCATCTGACGCAACACTCCATCACCCTCTTTATTGGTGAAATAGCCCTACATAGCCTGGAGGTGTGTTTGGGGTCATTGTGCTGTTGAAAAATAAATGATGGTCCCACCACCACGTACCTGCATAATGCTGTGGCAGCCATGCTGGTTACTGTAAGTGTGCCTGCAAACAGTGTCACCAGCAAAGCACCCCCATACAATCACACTTACACACATACAACCGCCTCCATACTTCACGGTGGGAACTACACATGTAGGAACCATCCGTTCACCTTTTCTGCGTCTTACAAAGACGTGGCACGTTTGTTGTGATTTGGCACTACACAAATAAAAATTGAATTAAAGCTGACTGAGAAAATGCCAAAATGTGCAAAGCTGTCATCTGGACAAGAGGCGCGTGCTTTGAAGAATCTAAAATATAAAACATTTTCTGGTTTGTTTAACACTTTTTTGTTTACTAAATAATTCCATATGTAATTCTTCATAGTTTGGATAAACAATGAAATTTCACTGAATTTGAAGGTGTGTGTGTGTGTGTATATATACAGTGGTGTGAAAAAGTGTTTGCCCCCTTCCTCATTTCCTGTTTTTTTGCATGTTTGTCACACTTAAGTGTTTCGGAACATCAAACCAATTTAAACAATAGTCAAGGACAACACAAGTAAACACAAAATGCAATTTGTAAATGAAGGTGTTTATTATTAAAGGTGAAAAAAAATCCAAACCATCATGGCCCTGTGTGAAAAAGTGATTGACCCCCTTGTTAAAACATACTATAACTGTGGTTTTCACACCTGAGTTCAATTTCTCTAGCCACACCCAGGCCTGATTATTGCCACACCTGTTCTCAATCAAGACATCACTTAAATAGGAGCTGCCTGACACAGTAAGGTCCACCAGAAGATCCTTAAAAGCTACACATCATGCCGAGATCCAAAGAAATTCAGGAACAATTGAGAAAGAAAGTAATTGAGATATATCAGTCTGGAAAGGGTTATAAAGCCATTTCCAAAGCTTTGGGAATCCAGCGAACCACAGTGAGAGCCATTATCCACAAATGGCGAAGACATGGAACAGTGGTGAACCTTCCCAGGAGTGGCCGGCCGCCCAAAATTACCCCAAGAGCGCAGCGACGACTCATCCAAGAGGTCACAAAAGACCCCACAACAACGTCCAAAGAACTGCAGGCCTCACTTGCCTCAGTTAAGGTCAGCGTTCATGCCTCCACCATCAGAAAAAGACTGGGCAAAAATGGCCTGCATGGCAGAGTTCCAAGGAGAAAACCACTGCTGAGCAAAAAGAACATTAAAGCTCGTCTCAATTTTTCCAAAACACATCTTGATGATCCCCAAGACTTTTGGGAAAACATTCTGTGGACCGATGAGACAAAAGTGGAACTCTTTGGAAGGTGTGTGTCCCATTACATCTGGCGTAAAAGGAACACTGCATTTCAGAAAAAGAACATTATACCAACAGTAAAATATGGTGGTGGTAGTGTGATGGTCTGGGGCTGTTTTGCTGCGTCAGGACCTGGAAGACTTGCTGTGATAAATGGAACTATGAATTCTGCTGTCTACCAAGAGATCCTGAAGGAGAATGTCCGACCAGCTGTTCGTGTACTCGAGCTGAAACGAACTTGGGTTCTGCAGCAGGACAATGATCCTAAACACACCAGCAAGTCCACCACTGAATGGCTGAAGAAAAACAAAATGAAGACTTTGGAGTGGCCTAGCCAAAGTCCTGACCTGAATCCTATTGAGATGTTGTGGTATGACCTTAAAAAGGCCGTTCATGCTCGAAAACCCTCTAATGTAACTGAATTAGGACAATTCTGCAAAGATGAGTGGGCCAAAATTCCTCCAGAACGCTGTAAAAGCCTCATTGCAAGTTATCGCAAACGCTTGGTTGCAGTTGTTGCTGCTAAGGGTGGCCCAACCAGTTATTAGGTTTAGGGGGCAATCACTTTTTCACACAGGGCCATGATGGTTTGGATTTTTTTTCACCTTTAATAATAAACACCTTCATTTACAAATTGCATTTTGTGTTTACTTGTGTTGTCCTTGACTATTGTTTAAATTGGTTTGAAGTTCCAAAACACTTAAGTGTGACAAACATGCAAAAAAACAGGAAATGAGGAAGAGAGCAAACACTTTTTCACACCACTGTGTATATATATATACACACACACACACACATGCACATAGCTATGTGTGTGTGTGTGTGTGTGTGTGTGTGTTTGTGTGTGTGTAAGTATTTATATAGCCTATCCTATATATAGCCTAGCCTATAATTTGATAATCTGAAACATAAAAAAAGAAGTACTTTTTCACAGCATTTTATGTAATGCAGCATTTGAATATAAACAAGAATATACGTGCATAGGGACAATCGTTGCAGAAGTATTAGAACAAAACAGCACCTGCTTGTTAAGATCATGCCTGATTTGCAGCTCACCACAAAAACCACACTGGTTTCATTATTTTGTGCATCCAATTGTCAGCACGTTTATTTTAAAGTTCACAGAGGGACACGTTGAAACCTTCTTGTTTGTTTAATGCATTTATTTATACTAGTGCTGAAATACCGTGCATTTCTTTTTCCAAGTAACTGTAAGAGTGAGCTCAAGATTTTCTGATGAGTTTGTGTTGAGGATATTGCCTTGAGGGGAAAAAAATGACGAACCTTGATTTTAACACAGGAAACAGAGTGTGTGCGTTAACTCCTTTTGTGCCCTTCACTGATTGCCCCTCCTCTTTCAATGACTGCCAGGGCAAAGCACACTGCTGTGCGGAGCCACACCATGAAGTTTACTAGCAAACACCCTGGATTCCAGTTAGAAATCAAAACTTTCTCTATCTTTTTAATCTCCTGCCATTTTGTAAGTGTTTGTATTTTTGGCATTTCTGTAAGAACTTTATTATAAGGAGGACTACAATGTGCATAGCAACACGTTTTCTGAGAAATTACCAAGAAAATGATGCTGTTAGACATTCGTCCCCAACCATGTTTGGTGAGCGTCTCAGTGTTGAAACTGGTTCCAGTTAAGTTTCAGGTTTCATTGAAATATTTCCAGATTTAAGTATTTTCTTTTTAATGTGTAAAGAAGTTAGTCTTTAACATATTTCATATCAGTTCAGTCTTCTTCTCCATGGAGGGTACTGCTCCTTGTGGGTGTTCATCTGGTCTGTGAGGTAGTAGGAGGTTGTTAATCAGCTGCTTTGGTGTTAATGAAATTGACAACAGGTGCACTAAAGGGGCAACAACGAGACAGCCCCCAAAACAGGAATGGTTTTACAGGTAGATGCCAATGACATCTTTTTACTCCTCATCATCTCTGACTGTTTTTTGTTTTTTTTTAACTCATTTTGCATTCAGCTAAGGTCAGTGGACCCTACAGAGGTTGCACAGGTAGTCCAGCTCATCCAGGATGGCACATCCATACATGGCGTCACAAGTAGATTGGCTATGTTTCCCAGCACAGTCTCAAAAACATGGAGGAGACTGCTGGAGATGGGCAGTTACTCTACAACATCCCCGAACTGGAATTTAAATTATGGATCCGGTCAGCTGGTCTCTCAACACTATTGATGATCAAATTGGGAGAAGGGGAACCCTCTTTCCTCTGGGCTGGCTACATTATGGATTCCCGTGGGGATGGAAGATAACGTTCCTGGCTATACTTTGTGGACGTGGCATATATATTGATAACAGGATTTTTTTTTCCCAAATTAGACCTGGGGATACCCAGTTTCTGGGCAGCTGTTCGGGCCCTAGTAAGGCTGCCTATGAGGGATGCAGAAACAGTACGAACTCAGTCAGACTCAGTAGAGCCGAATCGAAGTGGATTACATCTGAAGCAGCGTTGGAGTGTCTGTTCTGTGTGGAGGAGAAGAACCAAATTCGGATGATTGGATTTTTGAGAGGTAACCAGAAAACTGTAAGGTCTGTCAGAAACCTGAACCAAAACAATTGCAGTATTTGGAATTTGGCTCCCAGACGGCCTTGGATGGCTGTCTATCTAAATCGCCTCCTGGAGATGTAAACAGATGCTCTTCACCCCCGCCCCGTGTTGTGACCTGTATGAACTGGTATCCTGGCAACCAAGGCAGACTATACCATCTTATCATGGACATTATCATAAACTGCTAGTCCTGAAGCTGGCTGGCCATCACAGTATCCTGCTCTCTGCAGGCAGCCCCTCCCCTACCCACCCTAGTGCTCTGCAGGCTTTAAATGTGCCGTTTGCTTTGCTGAGGTGTTTTTTGGAAGCTCGTAAGGTGTTCATAATGGACACAGTACGAGATGATTTTATTGAACCTACCTATCCCAGTGTATCTCTTTCTGTTTTCTTGCTAAAGGTAGCACCGGTAAAACGGCTGCATGACCTCAGACTCCTGTCTCCCCTGTTTGTGTTTGTCTCTGTGTTTGTATTTGTTGGATGGGTGTTCTGTTAACAGCAATTTCCTAATGTTATGAACCTGCTCACCCATATGGCAATAAAACCTTCTAAGTTCTACAGCAGGCCACTGGTGTGAATGTCTCTGAACAAAATAATCAGAAACAGACTTCATGAGGGCGGCCTGAGGGCCCGATGTCCTCTAGCTGGCCCTGTGCTCACTGCCTGGCACTGTCAAGCCTGATTGGCAATTGCCATAAAATACCAGAATTTGCAGTTTTTTCAAAGATGACAGATGTGAAAGGGCCTAGAGAAGCTGTGGTATGTTCCCTGTAACATCATTCAGCGTGACAGTTGGGTGGTAGGTCAGTGATGATCTGGGGAGGCATATCCATGGAGTCTATGTGTCATAGACATCTACAGGCTAGGCAACAGCACCCTGAGTGTATCAGGATGAAATCCTTAGACTCACTGTCAGACCCTACACTGGTGCAGTGTAAAGTGAATAACAGTGATTATCTCTTCATCATGGCAACTGTTAGTGGGTGGGCTATATTAGAGAGAGATTAGAGAGCAACCTGCTTTGCAACAGCTGCAAGAGTCTGCTGCTGAATGCAGTTTATCAAACCAGTCAACACTCACAGTTTACAGGTGCTAACATTAGGATGGACCTGGTGGAGGAATGCTTGGCTGTGATTGGTTGGCTGTGATTGGTACTTACGATTAGAGTAGACAGACACACACACACACACACACAAACATGCAGTATATAATCAAATAAAACCAGATAATATATTTGCTAAAAGTGCATCAAACAGTACCTCTCCTTTCAGTAACAAATACTCTTGATGTCTCTGATAAGGAGAAAAAGAATGATGCCCTCTTGAAGGTGAGAACTCTTCTTAAACAGAGTGCAACAAACCTCAATCTCCCAAGACTGTGGAAAGCCTGCGTAGATGAGCAGATGATTCCCTTCATGGGCCGGTGTCCTCTATGGCGCTATCCCTGCTCAGACTCCTCGAAAGCTGACATGTCCTACTCTGAGATTTCATCTTCGCGCTCTACTGTCTGGCCCTCCGCCACCTCACCTCCTGACATAATATATTTTCCGTCTCGCTCAGCCCTCTGTCATACCGTGCACAATCGTTATCAATGCGTGACGCAACAGCCCACCTTTAGGTGACTATTAGGTGTTCAGAATGCAGTTCAATCAAAAATCTCAGAAAGTTCATAAAATAAAAAACAAATATTACCAGAAGTCCACACGAAAATGAAATCAGTAGTTACATCATTCTGTGATCGAACAAGACCTGGTGTTCACTACAAAAGACAAAAGATAAAAATAAATAAATAATTTTGAAAAGAAAAAAAAAAGTTTCTTTCAACCACGGTATATTTCTAAATGTTTGTCTGTGTCTCACAAAGCCACACTTTGCCAATCGCTTCTTTTGAAAGATTTTGTCTCGTCTGGGCTGAGGTCTAGTTTTTTTCTTGTAAATACTCCTCACAGAGAGTAGCCTGCCTATTTTGTTTAGTTTAGGCCAAGCGCTGTTGTCCGACGCTGGTAGTTTCAGCTTAGCGTTTCAATAATCCAGTAAAGAATTCTTTTTTTTTTTTATATGTCTGACTTGTTTAATTGGTGCTAGTTCAGTGATACTGGTTCAGTCATGATGTCAGGATGTAAACTGGTTGTATTTCCTGAACCTGAACATTGCTCAGTGCTGCGTTGGCTGGGCTGATATTCTAGTTGAATCTATCGATGCTTATGTATTAGTCCCTCCAGCATAGTGTGCTGTAACTTTGTGCTGTCTTAAAGTTGTTTTTTTCCCCCAAATATGTTTATAATAGTTCTGAAATAATATGCTTTTTACCATGTAACTGTAAGATATGTCAACACTACTGATGAAATGCAGCCCCAAACCATGATAGAGCCTCCACCATGTTTTGCAGGTGGCTGTAAACACTCTCCTGACCTGCTCTGTACAAACTGGTGACAAGCTGAACCAAAAATGTAAAAATTTGGATTCATCACTCCATCAGACCTGTTTCCATTGATTTTGTAATTTGGCATGCCTCAGGCTTTTCTTAGCTGGATTTTTCCTTATTTCTTAAGATTGTGATTTTCAGATAGTGTTCATCTGCTGTCGATAGATTTTTAGACCTGCAGCTTCTTCTTTTGTCCTCCACTTGTCCACTTTCCCCACACACTGCGCATCGTGCCAATATATGCTAAGTTTTCGGGGTTTCTGTTTGGTTCCTTGGAAGCAAAATGTAAAGCAATGGTGGGTAACTATTACAGAGCACTGTGGTGGTGTGATATTGGTTAGTTTGTGCTTCCTCTTGTCTGCATCTTTGGGTTTGAAGGTGGGGCTAATGAAGTTTCACTTGGTGTCATTTGCAGCTGATCGAGTTTTGAAGTACAGTTTTGAGTCCTGGCATCTATACTCTCATAGTCTATATGTTTGGATTCTTTCCAGATCTTAATTAGTGTTTTGTGGTGGTGTAAAAAATGACTAGGATCAAGTACCTGGCTTACCTGTGGGCTTTTGTCATCACACAGACTGGGTTTGGTAAGTGTGTTTGTGCAGCTCAGGCTGATAATTTGATCATTTAGTTTCTTTCATCATTTTATAACGTGTGCACAGCTGAAGAGTGACTGGGGTAATTTCTGGGCTGAGCCACTTGTAACACCAAAGTTACTTAAAGAGGTCTTACCTCAGGATTTTCCTGCCAAGACTTAAGGTAAGGAAGCTTAATTGATTTGGACCAGAAGGTTCGGCTACAGGAAGGAGATATGAAAAGAATGAGACTCAGACGCAGGTTGTAGTTTTGAATATGGCCGGCTTGTGTATTTTTTAAGAAAATATATTGTAACAAAGAAAATAAATTTTAAATAAAAGTTTCCCTTTGGTACCAGAAATCTTATTTTACAATCAGTTGGCAATTTCAAAGCTCTCCTGGGCGCACCCTGCTAAATTTACAATTCACAGTTCAGGTCTCAGTTCAAAATAAAACCTTTTCAGTGATGAAATCAATTCCATGTTGCATTAGCTCCACCCATTCTACAACAACACCTTAATTTGGAGGGATGGCCCAATCTGTCCATGCCAGGTCCTCTTCCTGCCTGTGGGAGTGTGCTGAGTCCATAGAAGTCCTTAAGTAAAATGTCCAAAAGTCCAGAAGGTGTCCGAGTGTGTGTGTGTGTGTGTGTGTATGTGTGTGTGTGTGTGTGTGTGTGTGTGTGTGTGTGAAGGAGGACAGCAAGGGCCAAATTGTATGGAAAGGATTCTTGCTGCAGCTGGCTTACCACACTGTGTAGTGCAGCAGGGGGCGAAGTCAGCTGGTTCGTCTGAGGGGTTGGCTCGCCATCACGATCAGATCAATCCAAATATTTTCAAATACAAAACCAAAAAAAAAAAAAACCTGACCTGTCAACGACAGTGTCAAAAAAATACAGTGAGTTTTCATTAAACCACATTTCACAACTTGTTAGCTCCTTGTAACATTAACCATGTTTACAATTTAAAATTAATTAGTGCAAAATGCAACGACCTTAGCATAGGTTTTAACAGTTTTTCCAGGCTCCTCTCAGTAGTTTAAACATTTACAATACCAATCACATTCTTAATAAAAAACACAACTTATTATAAACCTCTTCTTCGATAAATATTAAAACCACTTTACCCACACCGACTGAAAATTTGAAAATAAGCCAGGAACAGGTAAAATAATTTGCTCACAGATTTCACGAGTATATAATATGACGATGGAATATACTCTGAAGTCTAATCGTTATGGCTTAAAAAAATTAAATAAAAAATGAGTGCACATATCCAAACTTTTGTTGACCACAACAATAACTAGCTGTAAAATTTCTTATGTACAAATAAGTGTTGTGTTAGAATACAATAGAACTTTATTGTCATTATACATACAATGAAATTAAACATCATACAATGAATTATACAACGTCATTTCATCATAATATAATGAAATTTCGTTCAGACAACCATCCAAGAGTAGGACAGACAAGACTAACACAAGGGAGATGGGTGTCTGCAGCCGCCGCAGGGCACCGCCGCTAGTACAGTCAATCCCCGAAAAAAAGGAAAACAGACACACCATGTGGGAGTTAGGTTAAAAAAATTTCATCTTGAGTGGGGGCATGCAGACGGAGACGAGAGGGTCAGGGCATTGTGGAGCCAGATGCCAGCTCCTAGCCAAAACAGTTCGCTGATAATGATGAATGTTTGTCAGCGGCCTTGGTACACCAGATCCAGCACACACAAGTCACAGAGAGGGCTGGGGGGAAGAGCATCCATCAAACATTGTCCCGGAGAGATATGATTACCAGCCTCAAGGTCGGCTAGGGAGCCGAATTCCTGATAATGTAGATGTTGTTTTGGAACAGGCTGCTTGTTATTTTTCCAACAGCCTTCAGTTTCACTGGGGAACCCATTCAGTAAATCCAATAGTCCAAATTCATTTTGTTACCATCTTCACTGTTCAGAGCTGAACTTTATCTCCAGATCTAATCCCTTCCACCTGCGAGCATGTTCTCACCTGGACTACGCATCCAGCTTGTGGCTCAGGTCCAACAGGCTCTGAGTCTGAGTCTGATCGGCTCTGCACAGCCCATCCTCCAAGCCCAAACAGAAGAGATCCCGTTACCAAGTAGCTGAATATGTAAACGTCTTCCACGTCCTCAACCGCCAGAGCTGTGAGGCACACAGGTCTCAACAAGTTCCAGGAGTGGTAGACGTATCCAACGGGGTCTGTTCCACTCGGACACGTGGGCTCCCCTTTCCCCGATCTCATAGTGGAGAAAATTCGATCAATGTGTTGAGGGCCCAGTTTGCCAGATCCATGTTGCTTCTTAATCTTATTCTTATGTGCAAGAGATGCTCTTACATGAGTCAGAAGCAGATTCTTTAAGAAGTAACGATGGGAAGTGGTCCATTACTCTGTGAAACTTATGTGGACGATGCTTGTTGGGGGAACTGATAACTTGCAGACCTGTAATATAATATTTAAAAGTCTGGGAAGAATGTCTTTTTCACGGAAGGGCTAGCTTATTTCAGCAAGACATAGCCAAACCAAATTTTGCTTGTAAGTACAACAGCATTGATCCATCATAAAAGAGTCTAGGTGTTAAACTGCTTACCTAAAGACTAGAGCTGTTATCCAATGAAAACACTGGGCAGATTATGAAACAATGAACAGTTTCCTCAGTATAATATTTACTATTTTTGCTTGTTTTCTTTTTTAACTTTTATTTATATGTATGTATATCATTGTCTATATTGTCATCATCAGACCCGATTTTTTTGGAACAGGGCTTTTGTATTTAAGCAATTAAAGTTTATTTATATAGTGCTTTTCAAGACAAAGAACAGCCACAAAGTGCTTTACAGAGGGATCAATGAACAATAGGCAACACCAAAGAACAAAGTGCAAACTGAGAAAAAGGACAGAAAACACCAACGCTACCTAAAAGAGGCCAGAGATTTAAGGGTGTGAAGCGTGACCGGTAAGGTGTTTCAAAGTTTAGGAGCTAAGATTTGGAAGGCACAAACCCCAAACGGGTACACAGAATCACAGGAAAGCCCCTATTTGAGGACCAAAAAAACCCAGCTTGCTTTAGTCAAACAAGAATACAGTTCATTACAATAATCCAAGTGAGAGGAGATGAAAGCATGGAGGAGCATCCCCTATTTAACACTTTGGGCTCAAAATAAATGATGTGTGGTCATGTTCTGTTTGTAATGCTTTTCTTTCTTTTATGAAGTTTGCAGTGACATTCACTTCTTGAAGCGCTATGAGGGTGAAACTGTAGTTTTTCCCTGTGAGATTGAACAGAGGAACCAAATGCCCTACGGTGTCTACCTGAAACGTACCTGGCTGCATCCCATGGACGTGCTGTTCATGCACAGCAAGGAGGAGTCCACAGTCATTAATGATACTAATAAAAACCGCACTAGTGTCAATGGAGACCCGAGCCTTCGCTTGCTGAATGTCACCATCTCTCAGCTGAAGGCCAGCGACACAGACCGATACTACTGTGAGTTTCTTGTGGAAAATCCTTCCTCCAGAGATGACCGCATAACCGGAAAGACTGAATTCTTCCTCCTTGTTGGAGTCGGTGAGTATTTTTTCAGTTTAACTCACATGTTTCAAATGTTTTTTTTGCCTATAGGCAGCTAAATGTTCCAAAGCTGGAAAGAAGAAGTAGGTGGTGCTGTTGTATGTGCAGCCTTTGGCAACTGCAGTAAATACAATAAGGCTTCCGTTATATGGGGTTCTGAGTGAGTTTCACCTATATATCAAGTTTTTATCCAGTTTTTGTTTAAGTATTGCAAATTAGCCATAGTGCCAGATTTATACATAAACTAATAACATCAGATGAAAAATTGAAGTGAAAATGTTTTTCGCACCTGTGTCCATTACATCTCTTTTATTCTCTTTTCCCTGTCGAGGTGTCTTTGGGTGGACACAGAAGTAATAGAGACATGTACTGGGGGTTTAGCTGTGCTCCTGTTCCAACATCGGAAAGGCTTGGTGATCGGTTCAAATCATTCAAAATGAACAAAGAACAAATACGCCAACACCTTTCTTTGTTTTACTTGCGCCAGGAGGAAAAACCTCGTCCTCTGAGCTCAGCTCTCGAGTCAAGGGAAGTGACCTTTCACTGAACATGAGGAAGTGGTCTCCTGAGCGTCAGCTTCCTTGCAGCGGTTTTATTCCAGACTTTCACAGTAAAATCACGTGGGTTACATAAAACTCAGTTTACAGCATGTAATAAACAGCACTCTTGGCTCTTTCCTTACCATATATGGTAGTAAGCGTACTGTGGAATGTGTGCACGTTACATGGTGTACGTGACATATGTGAAAGTCTGTGTCTTATATGCATCTTATATGTGTGAATGTGTATGTATGTGTTTCCTGCAGGCTTCAAAATAAAACAACAGTATAATATAAAACTAATAAAAACAGAAGATATGATAACTCAGTTGTAAACAGAAGAATGGTACACAGTAATTCTAACACTTGGCTTCGAGGTGGCGATTCTAACGAGGGAGAAGGGCTGGGCACCCGTGAAGGTGCTGTGCCACTCAAAGTGGCACCACAGCAGCAGACATTCTTCCTCCTCCTCTCAGTTCCCTGCCAACAGGGTCGTGGGTGACTTTTCAATGATTAGATCAGGTGCTATCAGGCTCTGATGCATATGCTCTGCATCAGTTTCGCAACAACAATCTTCCCCTTTTTAGTGTGCTAGTCTGTGGGTATGTGGTCAACTGATAATACAAAGCAACAGACATTAATAGAATGTATGTGTGAGACGGGTTTAATAATGTGTTGAGCCAATACGGCTGATGGTGCTGGTGACATAAATGGGGTGTGTGTGTGAATCATTGCTTATAATAATATCCGGTAGTGGGGGGTGGGGGGGAGTTAAACTAATTAAAATTGATGGAATGCTCGTTTGGATCAGAAAGATATATACAACCAATATCTGTTCAAAAATGTAGATAATAGCGACAATGAGTGAATAATTATCTGTCATTCATAAAGAAAGATTTCAGCTGATATATGTAACAGTAGTAAGATTACTGGAAGATTGAATTAATGGGAAATTTAGAAGCACCATGTCAGAGAAGCTGAATGGACTCCCCCTGTTTCCTTGCAGGATGCTCTGGCTTTATGTGTACAGATGATCAGGGTGGTGGTCCGTGTTACTCCTCTCTGCTGTACACTTTGCCACTGGCTGTGGTCATTCTCCCTCTGCTCCTTACTGGATTGCTGGTGATTTCTAAAGTGAGTGGATCCCCCCACCCCCACCCCCCACTGCTTTGAATATATACATAAGAACATATAAAGAGTGGCAGTATGGGGGAAAAAGAACTGAAGAGTTTCCACGAACAGCACCTGTTTGTTAGGTCGTGCCTTCAAGATCCACCACAAAGACCACACTGGTTTCATAACTTTGTGCAGTGAGCTGTCAGCATATATGTTTTAAAGTTCAGCGAAGAACACATTTAAACCCTCCTCTTCTTGTTAGTTTATTACATTTGTATTAACACTGAAATGCAGTGCCCCTGCCACCATAGTTAGGACTTGATGAAGAATTTCTATTGAGGATGCTGCCTTGTGAGATGATGATAAACTTTGATTTCTACACAGGAAACCAAGGGCGTGTGTTAATTCTGTCTGTACCCTTTATTGTTTTTTTCTCCTTTCATGACTGTCAGTGCAAAGCACGCAAGAGTACGATGTCGCATCTCGAAGCCCCTGTCTACGAGGAGATGGCTGGGACGAAGCCTCCCGGACAAACACGGCCCCTTGTCCATCTGGAGGAACATATTACAAACTTAAACTTATTATAAATAAACTTTGGCTGCTTTTGCTGCAGGCATAATATATAAAATCTCCCATCATAGTGTTCTGTACACTATCAAGACTAGTTCTCCACTCTGTTTCTGCATTGGATTGGAGCAGGCAGTGGTCAGTTGATCCATTATGTGCAGAAGAAGTGTCAAATAATGTGTCCAATATCCCCTTTTGGGTGAGTGTGCACAGAGTTCGAAACAGAAAGTCCGAGTTGATAACCAGTGTTGCAGTACCCATTAGCTCTGACTGAAGTTTTTGGCTTTCTCAAGCCAGCTAACACAAAGCTATGCTGAACTAGCACCCTCTCCTTTTTACATGTCCCCCTGTTTGCCATGTAAATAGTGTACAATCATGAACGGTTCAGTCGGTCGCATGTATATATTGGGTTGCACCATCTTCTCTTTGGGTGTCTTCAGAGTGGAGAGGTGGAGAATGCATGGTTACATTGCAACCTTGGTTCTTTGAGTGGAAAGACTAGCCAGCACAGGTGTAAGTAAGCCATGGGGTGTGACCAGCAAGCTACTCTGTCTTAAAGTATACATGTGCTCTGACTAGCAGGAGGATGATCCTTGTTGCACATTGAATACTGGTTCTCTAAGTCTTCACTTAGAGAACCAGTGTTACAATTTAAGCACACAATACTATAATGTTATGTAACATTTTCGAGCAATCTGTATAGAAAATGATGATGGAAACTAATGTGTACTTGTATATATCTGAAATGACAATAAAACCTCTCAACTCAACTCAATTCAATTTTATTCGTATATCACCAAATCACAACAACAGTCGCCTCAGGGTGCTTTATATTATAAGGTAAAGACCCTACAATAATAGAGAGAAAACCCCAACAACCAGATGACTGAATTTTAAACGTGATTTAAAAGCGATATCAGCATCAAAATGTCTGGCTGTTGCGTGTTTGGCTGTCAGAATTGCTACTCTACCAAAAGTGGACTGAAGTTGTACCAAATCCCAGAGGATCACAGCCGTTTGAGAGAAAACTGAGGCATCTGTGGTTGCAAGCCATCAAATGTACTGATAAAAATTGGACTGAGGACACGATCAGAAATGCTCGCGTTTGAAGCGCCAATTTTAAATCAGGTAAAGTTATTTATCTACTCTGGTTATACCGGGATGTCAGGTATCTAAAGTAAACAGCATTAGCTTTTAGGCTAACTGTAGTGTGGCTGGCTATTTACAGGTGAGGCACTGACTCAGAGTCTTGATTTTTAAATTAATATAGATTACAATATGCAGTGCCAGTCAAAATTCTGAGCAGACTCACATATGAATGTTTGAGCGTCTCTCACAGTGTGACTGAACAGAATATATTTTTTTCATTGTAAATCGATAATATCTGCAGCCAGAAAACTCTTAGCAAGCTAGAAAAGCAGTCTGACGAAGTACTCAGGCTGCCATGCGGGTACAATCCGCTGTGAGGACGTAGCTCTCTGACTTCTTTACAATGACCCGAACCTCATACACAGCGGTCCTGTTTCCTTGTCTTTGACGTGGAAGAATTTCTGCCTTTAAGCCACAAAACTCAGAGTCTGTATCATGACATTTGGCGTTCGGTACATGACCGCAAACAACATAATTGTAAGCATCCAGTGACTTGTATGCACGGCAACTATCCGCCCATGGATACCGGGCCACTTGCTAACGTACCACAGGAATCAGGGAGTTGGTTGCCGGTGGTCCTTTTCATGGGTAAGCACAAAATATTTATCGAAGCAGGCTCCTCTATGCCCACATAATTTATAGTCATTAATTATATCTGTAAGTTTGGAGACAAAGCAAGAGAGGCAGGGTTGAAATGGTTTGGGCATGTACAGAGGAAGGATAGTGGATATATTCAAGGGCTAAAGTAGGATTTGGCAGATGAGGGAACCCTAAGACTGGGTGTAGCAGTGCAACATGGAATAAAGAATTACTTAGAAATAATCCATCCACCCACTTCCTTCCACTTATCCAGGACCAGGTCATCAGGCAGGAGCCTAAGCAGAGAAACCCAGACCTCTCTCTCTCCCCAGCCACCTCCTCCAACTTATCTGGGGGAACACAGCTGAGAGATATAATCTCTCCAGTGTGTCCTGGGTCTCCCTCAGGGCCTCCCCCCCATAAGACATGCCTGGAACACGTCACCTAAGAGGTGCCCAGGAGGCATCCTAGTTAGATGCCTGAACCATCTCAACTGTCTAAATTTGATGTAGAGGAGCAGCAGCTCTACTCTGAGCACTCTCAAATGACTGCACTCTTCACCCAATCTCTGAGGGAGAGTCCAACTACCCTTTGGAGGAGTTAATTTCCACTGCTTTTTTATGCGATCCTGTCCTTTTGGTCACTACCCAAAGCTTGTGACCATAGGTAAAAATAGGGACTTAGATTGCCTGATAAATCGACAGCTTCGCTTGTATGCTCTGCTCTCTCTTTACCACGACGGACTTGTGCAGCATCCATATCACTGCAGCTACAGTCCCAGTCTGTCTGTCAATCTTAAACTCATCCACTTGGGGCAGCAAGTCATCCTTAACCCGGAATTGGCACTCCACCCTTTTCCAGCTGAGAACCATGGCCTCAGACTTGGAAGACTAATTTTAATACTCACCATGTCAGACACTTCAAACCACTCCAGTGGGAGCTGGAGGCAATCACCCGATGAAGACAACAGGCACACATCATCTGCAAAAAGCAGAGATGAGATTCTGAGGCCACCAAGGCAGAAGCCTTCTGCCACTTGGCTATGTCTAGAAATCAGTGACGAAGGGCAGTCCTGGTGTAGTCCAAAACCCACCAGAAATTAGTAGTTTTGCTAGTAATCGTGACCAAGCTCTCGCTGCAGTTGTACAGGGACTGAATGGCTCATAATAAATGGCCAGACACCCCACACTCCTGCAGCATCCCTCACAGGATACCCAGAGGTACGCGGTCAAATACCTTCTCCAAGTCCGCAAAACAAATGTTGATTGGATGGGTAAACTCATGCATGCATTTGAATATCCTTGAGAGGATAAAGAGCTGGTCCAGCATTCTGCAACCAAGACAAAAACCACATTGTTCCTCTTGAATCTGAATTCCACTAACAAAAAAACTCTCCTTTTCACCACCTTGGCATAGACCTTCCTGGGGAGGCTGAAGTGTGATCCACTGATAGTTGGAGCCCTTCTTGAAGATGGGAACCACCACCCCAGATTTCCACACAGCGTTGCAGAGGCGTGTCAACCAAGACAGCCCTACAACATCCAGAGCCTTCAGGAACTCTCATCCATCTCATCAGCAAATCTCATCCACCCTAGAGGCCCTGCCACCAAGGAGTTGTTTAACTAAAAGAGTGACCTCAGACATGCTGTGGAAGAGAGCCAGAGATTAAAAATAGCTAATCATTAAATGCAGAGTGCTGTAAACACTGTGTGTAAACACACAGGGTGAAAAGAAATAAGTGAAAAAGAAATACTCAGTGCATCATGGGTACCCCCCAGCAGGCCTGTTGCAGCATAACTAAAAGAGGTTTTGGGGTCACCTGATCCCGCCCTAACTATAAGCTTTATAAAAAAAAAGGAAAGTTTTAAGCTTGATCTTAAAAAATCCAAACTGGGAGCTGGTTCCATGGAAGAGGGGCCTGAAAACTGAAGGCTCTGCCACCCACTGTACTTTTAAGTATCCTAGGAACCACAACTAAGCCAGCAGTCTGTGAGTGGTGCGCTCTGCTGGGGTAAAATGGTACTAGGAGGTGAGAAGAGCACCACTTTCCCCTCATAAATCACCTGACAGTCCAAAAGTCTTATTCCATGGCCTCACTAAACTCCTCCCATACCTGAGATTTTGCTTCAGCAGCCACCTACACTGCATTCCTTGGCCTGCAAGTACCCATCAGCTACCTCTGAAGTCCCACAGGCTAACCTAATCTGATAGGACTCCGTCTTCAGCTTGATGGTTCACTTCACCTCTGGTATCCACCATCCCCTTTGGGGATTACACCCACTTTGCAGCCGCATGGAGGTGCAGAATATAGTCTAGTATAGGTGAGAGTTGAAGATCTCACGGACTGGGGCCTTTGCCAGGCATTCCCAGCACACCCTCACTATACATTTAGTCCATTAAGTCCAGCATCCTCCCCCAACGCCAGATCCAACTCACCACCAGGTGGTGCTCAGTTGGCAGCTGAGCTCCTCAGTTCACCCAAGTGTCCAGAACATACGGCCACAGATCTGATAAGGAATATGAAATTGATCATCGACCTGTGACCAATGTGAGTGTTGAAGTCCCGGTGCCATGCACATCCTTATGTTTGAAAATGGTGTTTGTTATAGACACACTGTGGTTTGCACAGAAGTCCAACAACAGAACAGTGCTCGGGTTTAGATCAGGCAGGCCATTCCTCCCAATCGTGCCCCTCCAGGTCTCACTGTCATTGACAATGTGAGTGTTCTCCTAGTAGGATGACTGAATCACCAGATGGAGCACCCTCAAACCCCACTCAGTGTCTCCAAGAAGGCTGGATACTCTGAACTGTCATTCTGCACATAAGCACAAACAACAGTCAGGACCCGTTCCCTGGCTCAAAGGCACAGGGAAGCAACCCTCTTGTCCACTGGTGAAAACTCCAACATACAGGCAGCAAGCCAAGGAAATACAAGGATGAACTCCTCTTCTGTGAATCACCACCTTATTGTGGTGGAGGGGTTTGTATGTCCCAGTGATTCCAGTGGCTATGTTTACTAGGGGCTTTTGCCACCTGGTAGGTTCTCCCAAGGTAAACTGGTCCTGGGTGAGGGGCAAGACAAAGAGCAATTCAAACGACCCTTATGAGAGAAAGATCAAGGGAACAGTTCACCCTGCCCGCAATATGGTTACCAGGGCCCCATCCTGGAGGCAGGCCTGGGATGGGTGCTCGAGGGAGAGTGCTTAGAGGCTGGTCCTTTGGCCGTGGGGCCCAGCAGGGCGCAGCCTGAGGAGTAGACATGGGCCTACCCTCCTGTTGGCCCACCACTCACAGAAGATGTTCTAGGAGTCGGGTACAGTGTGTGTCAGGCCCTGGCAGACTGACCCCAGCTACTGAGGCTGGTAATTGAGACATGGAAGGAGCCTGAATAGTGTGTGAGGTTGATAGATACTGGATAGATATAGTCAAGTTCACCTGAACACATGGGCCGGGCTCCGGAACCGGTCTCCTGGAGAGGCGCTAGACAATTGTTTTTATGAGGTCCAGTAGATTTTTTGTGTGTATAGACTATGATCAGCTGATCTATGCTGCTATTCATTGTTCTCTGTGGATTTAGCCATATAGCTATATGGCTGATTTCTACCCTACGGAAGCTTGTTTCTGCCACTAAAAAAAAAATGCCAACCATAACTTGAAATTTCAAGTATCTCAGAATGTATCTAGTAGAATCTAGTCAGCATTATCACTTTGAACTTAAAGTGATGTCTGCTAACACTGACCTAAAATCACCAGTCCAACTTAGTGCATCACTGTAAATGTCCCCAAAATATTGCAAACTAAACAGTTTAGCCTGCATTAAAATGTATGAAAATGCTAAGTACATATTTTTATGCAACCTTTGAATAACACAAAATTTGTATATTTACGTTATTTAGTTATATTCAAGTTTTACAATATATTTCACAAAAACTTAATTCATCAACATAAAATTTTCTTATTACTGGGCAAGAATCTCCATGCCATCAGCTGGAAGCACATGAAATTTGACAGCATGCATTAACCTCCCTGTCAAGAGTTAATTGCTCATTAACTGAAGGTGTCAGAACACTGTTACAGATTGTTCTGTCCGACTTTAACCGCTAGGATTTATTGGACAAAGGATGTTGAAGATAAAGCTGCCAGGCAGGAGAAAAACAGAGAAGACTCATGGATGTGGTGAGGACAGATGTAGAGAAGACATGCAGAAGGTTGGTGTGACACAAAATGATACTAAGATAGAAAGAGATGACAGCAGATGATTTTTATTTGCAAGAATAAGCACACAGATATAATTAGATAAAAATGATTTTAAAAAACATTACCTTAAACTCTAAAATATTACCATTATTTAGTCTTTATTACAAAGTCATCCAAGCAAAAAGGTAAACACTTGTCATTATCCAAGCCAGTTGATTCTGTTCCTCTGAACACGTTTTCAGTGGGAGAACAGTTTCATCACGTATCCAAGTGATTTCTTCAGCCTCAGCTGACCGCAGGTTTCCCAGCCTTATAAACAGTACAGTTGCACAACAATCAAAAGTAGCGCCATTGCCTAACAATGAGCCAACTTTCATGACCATTAGAGTTGCCTGTCAGATAAATTCTTAACCCACTTGTCAACATCCTCAGCGTGAGTCTGGCATCTCTCTCTGTCTTTGCCAGCTTTTGAGGACACGGTCTGTAATATCCTGACATCTCCGTTCATTCACCTGTTGGAAATTTTAGGACTCTACCTCATAATGGCCGTTGCCAGCCAGCTTGTTTCTACTACTGTACTACAGAAGCAACGTCGTAGGTTTGGTATCTCTAGTCACATATCTACAGAAAATATGATTAGTCAGAAGCGAGATGTCCTTCCCAGCCACTGGATTCAAATATGGTGGGGGAACATGGCAGCTTCCACAAACAGGCACCCGCTCCTATGTATCAAGAGTTAATTACACACTGATCAATATTTGAGTACACTTTTTTTTTTTAACCAAAATTAAATTACTTACTGTACCTTTAACAGTCACGACAAATTACACGTTAATGATGATGAAACTGATCTTGTGGCTCATTGTTAGGTGGTGGTGGAGGTTTACTATACTATAGAACTATACTATCAATAATGTCAGCTGAGACTGAAGAAGTCACTTGGTTGAGTGATGAAATGAAATGCTAACAACAAATCAGAAATGATCTATTGTGGCAAACTGAGCGAGCGCTTTCATTTTCAAAGAGCTGTTCGAGGTCTAGCTTGAACATTATGCATCTGTGGTGTAATTTTGAACATCCTAGGTCACATCGTTTGAGTTATGGCCAGAACTAAAGCATTAGTGGAAGAGAAGCTGCTGCCGACACCAAGGCTGTGACAATGGCTCTACTTTTTCTTCAAAACAGCTGAGCTAAAAAAGGGACGAGACACTTTATAAACAGCCAAGAAAATTTGTAATTTATTAATATAGTCCGAAAGAAGCTCCATAATCCATGGAAACATTTTTTTCCCCGGTGCATGTCTTTAACAATCACATTCTATGAGGAGAAAAAAAAAAAAGAACAACATTAAAAGCCACAACTTTGTATTTCAGTTACAGACATTTTTACTTCTTTTTTTCTTCCAAAGTAAAGAGAAAGGCAAAGGCAAAGTACCCCCCACTCCCTCCCTCACCCACCCCCCACCCTTAAAAAACAGACAGCCTTAAAAGTAATGGGCTTTTTTTTTTCTCAGTACAACCCACAGTGCTTTAGCAGGATAAGCGCTCATTGGTTAAGGATTACACAGCATGACGACGCAATGTAATGTTTTGCTAAAATATTAGATGACAATGGGGGGTGGGGGGTGGAAGAAATTTCAGCAAAAGACAAGTAACAACAAAAATAAAACGAGAAAACCCTCCATCAAACCCTGAACCCCAGAGTCTGAGTCGACAAACGCCGGCAGTACGGCAGCAGGGTTTGGACTCTTCCCTCCCACTTGTGCATAGATCATGATCCTTTAAAAACCAGCTTTACTCACTTCAACATGCCTCTGAAAACCATCGGTTACATGTTAAGAAATCTCTCAGCTATTGAATAACATGTCTGTTCCTGTGGCAGGTAACAGGCAGGAGAGATGATTTAAAAAAAAAAAAAAAGTGTCTTGCACATGCTCCTGAACTACAGGATGGAAACTCAAAGAACAAAACCAAACATTTAAAAAAAAAAAAGAAAAAAGCATTTTCTGTCACTGTCCTATTGACAATCAAACCACTGATCACTGTTTAAATGTAAAGCAATTTATACTTCGATTTCACATGTAAAGCGCTTCACTTTTCTCAAAGTTGATTCTCAGTCTTATTTGGTAAATATGTGACTTGCTACGAACATTTTTTTTTGTTGTTTGTTTTAAAGAAACAAATGGTACTCTCTATATTCTGTTAAACTCATAAACTTCAGTGCTTTCTTGGAGTTTAATAGTTCTTAGTTGCTTATTTTCACACAAACATCAAACCTAGAAATGATGGAGTTGGTTTCTGGAACCCTGGCCTTCCTGAGACAAAATCCACATCTTTTTATGAGTGTGCAAGATAGTGAGTAAACTGCGTCGCAGTATTACAGAAAACACAAGATCATCATGTAACACATACAGAGATAGTCCATCGACACTGAAAGAGAAATGAAAAATTGAAATATGACACAACACTGATCAATCCCAGAGTTCTGAAAGTAGCATAAATCTTCATTTTGCAAGATTTTCATGTACATAATTGATGGAAGATGAAATTTGTCCTTTAATAAAAAAAAAAAAAAAGGAAAAAAAACATTCCTGTTATAAATTCCTGTTTCAGACGAATGAAATGCTTGTAAACGACGGGTGGCTTTTGCAAAAGAAAAACAGAAAAGATAGGCACCTCTGAAATGAGTCATAAACTCACCTCCCACACTTTATCCCTTTCCATCTCTCCATGAAGTCAGGATTACTAGTCCTTCTACAGCTATCTATGGCCACAGTTCTTTGTTTTTTTTTTGTTTTTTTACACTTTTTTTTGTTCTTTTAATTTTTTTTTTTTTTTTTTACACATTTTTCATTTTTAAATTTTTTTTTTTTGTATAACTGGAACAAAATGGTGCAATACTCAAGATAATCCTTGTATTGGATTATTCCACAATAAAAGCCACTATAAGGTAGATAAACTTTTTACAGAATGGAAAAAAAAGTCCTTGAGTAAACATGTACACATGAATTGTCACCATCGCCCCTCCGTACTTAGACTCGTTTAACTACGATTAGCTGAGTGAGGGGTAGAAGACACTCAGTGCAACGTTAGAAGATAACAATGTCTATCAGAATAGTTTTTGACAGATTAACAACAACAACAACAAAAAGATAAAAAACAGACACAAAATATAACATACTGAGTGGAACATAACAGCAGGCCATGTGCCCTGTACACACAGTTTCTTGAGCACACATTCATACAAACATCTGACTTTCAAGCATACATCTAAGATGACTTTTTTCTTCCAAAGATTTTTGTACTTGTAACTTAATGCAATACATATCTGATATTATCTAAAAGCCCCTAAGTGTACCTGTCAGCTGGAAAGAACAAAAAAAATAATTACTGACTTCACATTATGTTATGGGCGTTCAATGATTCAAGTATTTCTGTTGAATATTTTGTTTCGTTTTGATATGTTTGTGATTTTTTTTTTTTTAATCAACTGGGTAAAATATGCATTAAACCAGGTGATTCAGGTTGGGCTTTTAGACAGCCTAATTAACAAACAAATAATACACATATACAGTACAAACACTTCATAGTACTGTAATATGTCACCAAAACCAGAACGTGCATATCCGACTCCGTACAAGAAAGACGTAGCTTTCAAATCAATCAAGTATCAGTTTACACCCGACCCAAATTCGTTCCTTTGTATCACTTATTTGCGGGGAAAATACATATTGCTCATTTTTCAGTTGTATTAAACCAAGACCTTTCAAACAAAAATGAAAGTTTAGGAGGTTACGATCCAAGTATACAGTATCACAGTATACATATATATATATATTTATATGTAGTGTATACATATACTGCTATCTAGAACAGAGCTGTAGAGAGGAGAGCCTCTCGATGCTGGTGCAGCATGGGAAACCCCCTTCACTGTCAGGGTTCTCCAGTTAGTACAGGATGCTGGGAGGTCCTCGGCTATTGGGTCTGTCTGAGCTTGGATCAAGGCAGTTACAGAAACAGGCAATAGTGATTTTTGCTTGTGTGCTGCAGGACTGCAAGTCCTGAAAGGTAGCCTTTTCCCGGTTTTTTTTTCTCCTATATTTTTTAAGCTTTTTTTTTTTTTTTGCTTTTTTTTTGTTTTGTTTAAGACTTTGTACCTCTTGAAATGTGCCTCTCCGCTCCTGCCGATGCAGAATCAGAGAGTGAGGCTGATACAGTGGGCCCAAGCCATCTGGGTCTGTGGAAATGTACAGTTCAGTGGGCCTGCTTTGAGCAGGACACAAACATAAAACGAGATAAATACAGCATCCACAAAAAAAAGGCACCCCAGCCACCGCTCTGCTCCTTTAGATGTTGGTAGCAGAGGCTGATGACTGGAGAAGTTTCAGCTAGAAGTGCAGAGCTTTAACATATTATAGATCTTTTTTTTTTTTTCCACTTAGATTTTTTAGCATTTTTAAGATTTTTATGTCAAACTTCATAAAAATGACGTTAAAATGCGATTTCATTTTTGGTTTTAAAAAAATATGTACCCGGGATTACCCATCATCAACTGTGCACTGTAGCAAACTGGAACCCCCAACTGAGTAAAGATTTTCTCCTTATCTTGGGGCATTCCCCACAAAAGCATAAAAAAAAATCTCAGTCATTTCAGGATGTGATGCTGCCGCCCTTTTGTTTGATCCCTCCTGTCCCCCCCTACACCCTCTGCAAAGGTCATCAAAGCTCCTCCGAACAGGGAACAGAAGTGCTCTCTATAAATATACAGTATGACACAGCAAATTTATATTGGCACGATACGTTGGCATTTTTGACATGCAATGTCTCCCCAAACAGTAACAATAGGCCACCTTTTGGGAAGAGGATTCAATGCGAGCCTCTTCCCCTACAATAAGGATTCAGTTTCGAGGCATGAGGTCTGTACATACTGCTGCGTAGATGGCCTTTTTTTTTTTTTAGACTTTGCTCTCACAGTAGAAAGGACAGATACGGAGAGCTGCATCTCATACTTTGTATCATCAACTCCCCTACCCTGAGATCAAGCTGGACAGAAGCGTCTTCAGCTCAGAGAGAAAGGCCGACCTTTGCTAAAGTGTTCCGACTTTAGTACATGACAGTGTTCTGGTGGCTGAGCCTGCCTTTACAGAAACTGTGGCCATTTTGAAGTGCTGACAGGAGCGCATGGGGGACAATTGTTAGGGTATGCCAAGCTCTGGGAAGAGTGCTCATTCCCGAGACAGCTTTGGCGTGCTGTAAAGGGCCCCAGCCTCTCGTCTTTTGCATAGAAACAGATATGAGGGCCTGTAGGTGCCTGGTCAGGGGAGGGCTACTGGGTCTTGTTGTGGTGGAGGAGAGGAGGTCATAGCGTAGCAGCTAGGCAAAGGGCAAGGGGGGGACAGCCTGCAGGCAGGTGGAGCAGCTTGGAGCGACAAACACCCACATCCCCGTCTGAGACACCTTATTTTTACACATCTCAAGATACTACCTGGAAGTACTACAGAATACTGTCGAACAAAAAAAGCATGATCAGTTAACAACAAATAGACAATCATTAACGGTCTGTAGTATTGATCCTCATTTTGCATTCAATACACAGGATGAACATACAGAGGCACCTCTGACCAAAGTGTTTCTGCATATGAACAGTGAAGGGCTAGTTCAGCAGCCAGAATTTTGTAGACCACTGCATGTAGACAAAAATAACAATACAACATACTGGAAAAAAAAAAAAAGTCAAATGATCTTTTCAAAAAATACAAAGTACACTGGCAAAAATTCCAGAAATATGACTATTACATCTTCCAGCTAAAGTGATCTTTGTGTCAAAGAACTGAGAGATGGCGGGAGAGGGCAGGACGACAGCAGGGTCGAGTGGTAGTGGGCCCCTGTTGGAAATGCCGTGTGTGGCAGAGAGCCGTGACTGGCCAAGTCCTGGAGGAACTGCTTTTCTTGCCAGACTGAGAGACGGTCAAGTGGAGCCCAGGAGGAAGTGCTGCGCTGTGGGACTGCCACTTGACATCCAGAGGACCACAGCAAAGAGGCACTCAATGGACACTCCCCCACCTCACCCCACTCTGACTCAGCCACTGACTGGCTGGCTGGCTGGCTATCCGTCCAGCGGGTGTCAGAGACCACTGACACTGCAAGTCTAGAGCCTCCAAACAGAGCAAGGCTAACAATTTTGGAGTAACAGTGATATTCACTTTGATATAGTTCAAAGAAGGGGAAAAAATGAGACTGAAGTTTCTCCCCAAAGTCCAACGGTACATTTCAGTTTTGTTTCCCTTCATCCTGCTACCAGAGGAACGCCGCCAGACACATTTTCATGGAATACATACAGTACATCGAAGAGCAGAACATTTTTTTTGTCATTTTCCTTTTTGCTGCTCCTTTTTGATTTATTGGATTGCAGTTGAAGCGATTTGCTCTTCATAAGTGCTATGATAAAACCCTTTGAACTTAAAAAAAAAATCTTAGTCTCTTCTGTTTGTACAGTACCAAACGCAAGGAACACTCGTAGGTCTACTGCATTAGGAGAAACCCCTCTTATTTGGTATTGTGCCAGATGCCCAGAACCATCCAATCCCACTGTGGTTTCAGTCTCTGTTGAGTGTGGCTGTGGCATGCAGAGAGGAAGTGTGCATTGTTGTGTACCTAGTGTCACTTTTTAGTACAATTTGCTGCATACACAGTTCCATCAGCTGCTTCTTCCTCTTTGCAGAGTTTTCCCCAACAGTTTCAAGGGGACTGGTGGTCTGGAGGGAATCCAAGTTTTGACGAAAGGGGGTAAGGTTTTTGAAGTTCCAAAGTCTTTTTGCTGAAAATCAGCAACATTCAAAACAAAAGACAAACAAGAAAACAAAAACAGAAGAAAAACCAGCTCCGGTGGACATCGAGTATGGACGGAAGAAAGGTCTGTGGTGTATATTGCACAATGTAACTGTCACTCGAAAGTAGAATTGAGTTTTCTTTTTCCTCCGAAAATTGGGTGACCATAAAGGCCGCTGGGCTTTGTAACAAATCTGTCATTAGAAAATTCGACAAAGCACCAGAAAGCAACTGGGTTCCAATTTTAAAGGTGACCAGAAAGGATCCGGACTTGCAAAGGTCAATGATTAGGTGCCACCAGACATACGTATTCATAAAGAAACGGACAAAATGCAGCAAGGCTGACAAATAATCTGCTCTCAGCTTATTTCTCGTGATGGGTGTCAAAAATTTTGCTTGGATTTAGACCTACAAAAACAAACATCAGTTGTGTCAATCCCTTTAAGACAAATTAAAATAATAAGCAGATGATTGGTAGTGCCAGTCATGTGGCCAGGCCAGGCCTTTTTACTGCCCAGTGACCAAGTTGGTCACCAGTCGTGTCCTGGTACCGCTCGCTGGCTCAGAGGTGAAACTGTGCAAGATTTCAGCAATTTCTTCAGTTACAAAAAGAAAAAAGAAAAAAAAAGACGACTTGGGAAGGACCTGGGCCAGAGAGCACTTAAGGCTAATATTAGTGCTGAGAAACAAACATCAACATAACTAGTAAAGGTCTTTGAACAACATCATTGGCCATGGATATGCTGGGAATGGTTGCTGTAAGTCTTATTTTGGGATACTTTTTTTTTTTTTGGAGGGAAAAGGAAAGTCTCAAATGGCAGCTTTGATTGCTTCTCCTAAAAAGAAATCCTCTTACAGAATGCCATGTATACTTATGGAAAAACTAATAAAACAGTTAAAAGGTTTCTTTTGTCTTGCTGTTTCACTTCAGTTTTTTTTTTTAATATAATGCATTTTAAAAATACCAAAAGGAAAAAAAAGGGCTGTTTTCTCCCCCAAAAAAGGCAAACCAAACAAGAAAAGGACCAAAGTAAAACAGAAGGACTGGGGTCTGCAGTCTGTGGTAATGACCCCAGCCTTCTGATTTACAATTCACAGTTCAAACAGTTTAAATTGATACTGATTATCGCCACATGATTTGCTTGGGTTTTGCTCCTGTTCATTTTGATTTTTTTTTTTTTTTTGAGGTTTTTATCCCACCCCACCCCACCCCACCGTCCACCAATGGCTTACATAACCTGGTGGTGGTGAGTTGGCTGGTTGGTTAGTGTATCGTGGCATCATCCTACATGGACTCCCCACTCAGCAGATCTCCAGGCAGCAGGGTGTTAATAGGGGTGGGGCTTCCAATCACGCGGGTGTCCTCTCCACTAGGCGGCCCCCACAGGCTGGAGTACCTGGGGCACGCTGCCCCACAGCAGGTCGCCTCCCCCGGCCTTGCCTCCCCCGGCGCTGCTACCCCATTGGCCAATCGAGTGGGACTGCGCTGCCCCGCCCATTCGGTTTTGATTGGTTCCCGGGTTGGCCTGCCAGCTCGTGGTGTTTGCCCCCAGCGACTGGCCTTGTGCAAAAAAGCGGTTCACTTCCTCCTCGCCGGCAAACTCCGCCAGGATTGTGGTATTTCCGAGCACGCACCTTACAGCACAGAAGAAAAAAAATATGGTTTTACAATCAGTAGTAAACCAGAAATGATTGCTTTTAATCTCATTGAATTTTTTTTGTGCTTATTACCAATGTTATGCTTTAACCACATTTATTGCTGCTGATAATGAAAAGTAGGTCACACATCCTGCATTTTATTTCCATGGAAACAAGCTATTAGCTAAACTGAATCAGGGGATTTATGACGCAGAAAGCCAAAGATACATGACTCCACGCTGCTCTTCTCCCATGATGTACTGATTATCATAATAATCTCTGTAATTTTGCAATACGTCTGACCATGGTGTGATTCCCCACCTCCTCTTCCATGTGACTGTCCCACACACAAAAATAACATTGTTTGGCCTTACTGAGAATGTTGAACTGTTCTATTCATGAGAAAAGATACCAATGAAATCAGGAACACTGTGTTTTCCCCACCAAGTGGTCCCCATTTTCTTCCCTGTTTTAGCTGTTCAAAGTGTGCACATAAACGTCGGTGGAAGTCAAAAGGGAAAAGGAGGAAAAAAAACCAAAACTGTGCCCTTTTTTTCAGTTTTGTAAGCCCACTTCTGCTGATGTAAGAGACTTCTGCTAAACGCTTACATGTGCAGGGACTTCTGGGCCTTAGCAGCCTCATCCTTGGAGCTGTAGCGCACGACAGCATTCCCCTGGGTCAGGTTGAGATGGAATGTGATCAGGGGGCCGTGCTGCATACACAGGGTCCAGCAGAGTCGAACCATCAATCTGAAGCAAAGAAGAAGAGATTAATAGCAAAAGATGCAGTCACAACTAATATTTCAGCTTATTCATGCATTTTTAGTTACTGTTTTTTTCTCTTACATATTGTCTGCCTTCTGTTTTTATTCTTTGTTCTTCCTTTTTTTTTTTAGTCTTTTGTCATTGTACCTATACAAACAGGTTATGCAAGAAGCAATCTAGAACTGCAGATTGAGAGATGTGAGCAGACTATACTTAAGGTCTCGATGAAAAACTAACAAAAAAAAACAAAAAAAGAATACGCACTTGTGGGGTGAGATTCCTCAGCACCAGCCAGCTGCTGGTCCTGTTCGAGCTGTCAGTACTCCATGTGGTTCCCTCTGTAACATAAATGCAGACAGAGCCAAGTAATAAGAGCTTTCTTGGAAAACTCATTTGCAATAATACTGTCACTACAACAGTCATTTGACTCAGTGTCAAAACTGAATCTTGGCAAGCAGGCATGCATGGCAAGAGGCCTTGGTGCTTTCTCTCTTCAGAAAGAGTGGGAGTGGTAAAGTGTCAAAGTAATAGTGCCAATATAACAAAGGGAAAAGACTTTTCAAAATATAATTTCCTCTCAAATTATGTGACTTTTTATTAATTTTTTTTTTTTAAATAGTAACTGTGGCACTTTTTCCAGAGCCCTGGGACTCTGGGCCTTGAGGCTGAACAAAGAAAATATGACACCTTCCACACATTGCCATCTATCCCCCCCCCCCACTAAAGGTATTTCCTCTTTGCTGCATATAGTATAGACGTGTCATGTCAAAACAAGGTCACACTGTCACGCGTACCGTGGTTACATGTGGCTCCTCAGAAAGCCGGTAAACCTCAAGATGTCAGTTTAGCAGGGTGTGTTTAGTCAACCTTTATAATATAGCAAGAGTTGGTGAGCGCAGAGTCGCAGCTGTGAACAAGCCACACCTATGCATCATCAGTCATGCCGGTGACTAGTGTGAAATATAGAGAGAGCGGCATCTGTGTGTTCGTGGTGGCAGCAATCTGTCCTGATTTATCCTCCGTAGATAACGGACTGCACATGGCTTAAATTCAGAAGCAGCAACCTGATATTTATTTTCTCATCAATTAAAGGGCCAATACTGCAATTATGATAAAACACCGCTCTTTAAAAAAATGGCTCAGTGCATCAGCATGATTATTGTTAACTAAAGATGAACTGAAAATTCAAACTAAAACTAGTCACAAAACATTATAGATTAGAAAGTTTAGAACTATTATAATTCAAAATTTTGTAATTCATAATATTTCTCATGCAGTAATAACAAAACTGAAACTAACACTTGAACTACTAAAAACCAAACTAAAACTAGACACAATAAATACTGAATGTAAACTAGCAAACCAACTCAGGAAACTAGAGTCAACTGAAAAACAAAAGGAAAAAAGAAAAATGAGAACTAAAGAAAAATGCAAAACTGTCCTAACTAAACTGTCAGTACTCACTTTTGCCCCCCCTTCTTTCAATAATAAACTAGTTTTAGATGAAGAATCTAGAGAAATGATGTATGAGATGGTTTCACATCAGTATTCCTGATTAAAAAAAAAAAAAAAAAGGTTGAGTACTCACCAGAGGAGTATGAGCCACTCCAGCCTTGAGCCAGGCCCAAAGAATTGCCTCCCCAGGTGGAGGAGGGCTTGGTGTTAGTGAGGCCTGGCGGAGGCCGGGATGGCGCTGTGGTGCTGCGTGGCCCCTGTGGGACTTTCCAAAGCTCGTGGGACAGAGAAGCTTGGCTTTGAGAAATAGGCCCTGGGGACCAGGTGGATTTCATGTCAGACATTTTACCTGTACACAGAGAGAGAGCAGAAACAGTGAGAGAGGAAACAGTTAAAAAAAAAAAAAAATCTTAAAATTATATATCTAAAAAAAGATGCACAGATTTCATCACAAGTATCTGTACAGTTGGATCATTTTGGACTTCTTTAGAGTGGCTTCAAAACATGAAAAATGAACAGCAAAACAAACCACAACCACCCTGGTCTTCCATACCTAAATTACACCACATTTTGCAAAAACGTAGAACATCTTTCTCACAATATTTATGTAACTGTTAAATGTTTAAGTGAACTAAATCATATAAATCCTGCATGCATTTTTATGTTTTAATAGTGAATTCAGCCATGACATACAGTTAATGATCAGTGGCTTCCATGTGGGGCACGAGAAATCTAAACTGAAGTGGCTGTCATGATGAAAAAGAACATAAGACTAAAATAAACAAACAAACATAAAACAGCACATGGGGTGTGTACCTATGTCATGACCAGCTGGGTGAGGCTCTTTTTTTTTTTTTTTTATGTGGGTTTGGTCAGAGCGTTTTGGTAAAGGTTATCTAAAGGCACTGAAGGAACAGGTTTAGGTGTGACTCTGAGGTAAGGAACGTTTATAAATGCAGTTCAGAGGTTAAGTAAGGGTTAAGATGAGCAGAATCCTATAACAGTGAGGTGTCGGGGCTTCCATTTGGGCAAGGTTAGCAGGTCCACACACGAGGGGAAGATACTTTGGATGTGTACCTGAGCCGTCTCCATCACAGGACGACAGACTGAAAGATCTAGAGTAGCCACTGACAGGCCAGTCGCTGCTGAGTGGAGGCAAAGAGCTATTCTGAAGTGGAGAAGATGGGGAAGTGGCTATATGGTCGTAGAGAAGGGTGTTGTGAGCAGACAGACCAAACAAACAAAAAAAAAATACGGATAATTTATGTATGCTGTGCAACAAAACAGTGGTGTCTGTGGTGAAGTAGATATGGTCACATGGGCGAGCTTATCAGTGGTCATTAATGTATATTCATCTCTTTACATAGCATGCCTTTTCTGTGGGGTTACTGGTTGTATTGACATTTGGGGCATTGTCTGTTTTCATACCTCCATTCCTGTCTCGCAGCAGGTAACGGTTGACGTCGTGGATATTGGTGTTGATGGTGGGACCACTGGGGACGCTGCCAGGGGTCATATTGGGGTCATTCTCAGGGTCAATGTTCTGAAGGCCTTTCCATGGCACCCCTGGGCAGAACTCTAAAGCACAACAAAAAACATGCACGCAATGAAGAATTGTTAAAACTTGAAGATTAGATGTTGACAAAGGTGTAAAGTGCAACAGCTGATTTTCAAACAATGTAAATAATTTGGACAAGGTGCAAGGTAGTTTGGTTCCAAAGATTCACAAACTTTTCTTGCAACTTAAAGAACACCTCTCTGTTCCACACTTTTGTAGCGGCACCTCATTCTCACCTGGGGGCCAGTTAATGTTGGTCCCATTGGAGATCTTTTCACTGGGACTCTTGCCCTGGCCCCAGTCAGGGGGCACAAGGGGGCTGGTGGGGGACTCAGAGCTGGAGATTAGATTGTAAGGGCTGTATGAGTCCTCCAGCTGAGGAGGCTTCCCAGGAGGGACCAGGGTAGAGGCAGCAGATATGGCACCTAAAACACACAAAGGAAAGTAAGAAACTCAAGTGAACCCAGTTCAGTATGAAAATACGATTCTTCGAGCATTAATACTGTCAACGCGCATTTAATGTCTCCTTAGATGTGATGCTCAGCGTACCGGAGCATCAGTAGACATAAGATTTAGATGAAGATTAATACAATACATCTTTCCATACCAGGAGAAAACAGATAAAACTTAAGTTAAAAATAACTGTTTGCCATTCACAGATTGTGTTTTCAAGCTTCAACTAAGAGAACAAAGCGTGGATAAAAGACAGAAACTGCTGAAATCTTAAATGCTAAAATGGAAAATACAAGAGCTGACAAGGTTGTGTCGGGTAACAAGTTTCTCAAAACAATACACAAATTGTTCTTTGGCAGGTGGCTGACATTATTTCCATGTGCTTTATGCACTTCAGTGGTTTCAAATTGTCACAAATATAAGAAAGCAGTTTTTTTAGTAACACATTTTTTATATGACATGTCACATAATATTCAAGGATGTGACATTTTCACACACTTAAATAGAAATGTAGCATAAAAGAAGATAAGCAACTTCTGCAACACAGGTCACCATGAATGGGTGGAAATATGACACCTCAGACTTCAGTGTCTTTTGCAAGGATTCTTAATGAGCTTGCAGACAGAATGTGTGAAAAACCAAACAGTTAAAAATTTTGCAAGATACAAATAACAACAAGTTCCTGTCAGTTGTTGAGTTACTCACTAGGAAACAAGCCAAAGACAACTAAATGTGTTAGGGTGTGTGGCATGTGTAATAGCTGCTGAGAATCATTCTTAACAAGTGCAAAAATAATAAAAAAAATTTTTTTTAAAAAAAGCAGTAGGATTGCACAAAATCTGAAATGTTTAAAACAGCATAGGAGTATATTTATGCAAAAAAAAAAAAATCTAATTTCTCATTTTCTTAAAGTTTCGGGATATTGCATTATGGGAGCATGCTTGTCTGTGTTATTCTGCAAAAGTACCGTGCTTATTGAGGTTGTTCTCCAAATTTGAAGAGTTGCCAGAGAGGTTGTCCATGGAGTTGGAGTGTGTCCACTGGGACAGGCGGGATTGGGGCTGAGGGGGCTCCTTCAGGGACAGACCCCCAACCTCCATGCAGTTTACATTCATGTTTGGATTCAGTCCAGCTGGACACAAAACACGGGAATCTTTCATTAATATCTGCCAGCACAAATTCAGTAACACAGCAACTGCTACACTTGCTGGACAAAGCAGCATCAATTTAAGAACAAATATTTCAAACATACATCCGAGTGATGCGTTGTTTGATGTTGCATGTACTAAGAGAAGACAAGAATTTCCCTGTTATTTCCCAAAGAAAAATGGCAAAGCATGGGTGTGTTTTAGCTATGCTGACTTATTTTTACTTCACATGACACAAGATGAGGCACTGCACAGGCTGTAACACACAATATGATAGGGATGATTCTTTTATGAATGAGTAAAGGGAATTCTTTTAGTTTTAGCCCAAGTGACCACAATTTTTTCCCCAACCCTGAGCTGTACACCAGACTCACAGAGAGGGTAGGTGCTGTAGGCGTTGGGCGAAGACGGCGGCTCTTTGGTGTGCAGTGTGTCGGCGAGGCCCGAAGCCTGGTGTGGGCCTGTGAAGGGGTCCAGGGTTGATTTGCCGGGTCCAGGGCCTCCGGCAGGGCCACCGGGGGGATGCAGACCAGCGGAGGAGGAGGAGGAAGAGAGGAAGAGGAGGAATGAGAGGGAAGTTGTTGCTGCTTCATCAGCAGCGCTTGGTACAGCTGACGCTGGTGCTGCTGGATCTGCTGCTGCATGTTGGTGATTGTACGTGCAACCTGGGAGAGAAGGGGAGGACTGTCACAATTAAGTATTTTAAAACAAAGCACTGGGAACTATCGGCCAGTAACGCAACAAGATTAATCAAATTATGGATATACGGAAAATTATTAAAGAGAAAAAGAAAGAGGCAGCCTGGATGAAGTTGAGAACATTAAAAACTTTCAAAACGTTTTTGATGCAAGCAAAAGTAAGTCGAAAAGTGGAAGTAGAGGTGGTATAAAAAGATAAGATAAAGGAAGAAAAAGAAGATGTTGTGAGATGGGAGCACTTATTCACAGACACAGTTAAACAGCCATATCTTGTGGGAAATGTCTGACAAAAGATTAAAAAGGAGAACAAACTCTTTCCCCTTTGTGAAATAGAGAAGCTGGTAGCCAGTGAGAAGTAAGACTTTAAGCAACTCTTGTTGTTATAAAGCATTTTTTTTTAACCTCTGTTGTAATGATGTGACAAAAAAAACCCCAAAAAAACAATGAAGTTGGGTCACGGTACTCTGAGTCATTGTTCACATGCAGTCATACACATGAAATTCAAGACCTTTATGGCTGTGTTTTTTTTTTGTAATGATGCATTTATTGACTCACTTGCTGCTCTTGTTGTCTAATAGGGCCGGAAACATTGCGCTGCGCCTGCATCATCTGCTGCTGGATTTGTAAACGCTGGTACGCCTTAATCAACGAAATAAAATAGACAAAACATTGTTAAAAGTCTCCCCAATATAAAAGGAAAATTAGATGAATGAATGCCAAACATACATACTTTCTCATGCATTGTTAAATGTCATTATGTTTTCATTACACATTCAGAAGTAAAAATCGAAACCTAACATTAATAAATTACAAAATCTCCTATAAAAGTCCAAAATACACATTCCTTCCCACAGGCCGAAAAGCAGAAGCTGTGCTGCAAATACAATGCAAAGAGTGATGGCACCTCACCATTTGCAGTTGCTGAAGTTGGTACAACAGGGTCATTTGTTGAGGGTTTATTGGTGAGGTTAAAAGTGCAGGGTTCAGACCAATGTTTTTTGCTGCAAACTGCAAGAGCTGTGCTTGGACCTGAAGGGAATGGGAAAAAAACAGGGGTAGGCAGAAAGGAGAGATGACAAGTTAGTCACCACACATCACAACAACTGTATGTCTGGCAAGATAAAACCAGTCACTATGGAAAAAAAGAATGGAGGTGAAAGGTCTGAGAGGCATCTTGTTACAACCACAGTATGTCAAGCACATCATTGAACCTACACAATTTTTAAGTGCAATAAAAAGAAAGTAAAAAGCAAGCTAAGTTGTAGAGAATTTCAACACAAATATGATTCATTCATAAACGTATGCTGCGTTTCTATTAGTACCTATTCAGCGCGGCTCGACTCAGCACGGTTTGTAGGCATTTCCATTAGTACTTGCTACCAGGTACTTTTTTAGTACCCACTTAACGGGGGCTCCAAGCGATCCGAAAATGTTGACATTTTAAAAAAAAAACCAACAGCAAGAAACTGGAGGCATGCAAACCAACACCATGGTCGAATGAGGAGGTGCAGACATTTCTGTGCTTGGTGGGAGATGAGACGACAAATGAGAATCATGAGGTCTCCAAGCTAATTACTGCTCACGGGTACCATCACACAACACAGCAGTGTAGACAAAAGCTGACACACTGAGTCGCATACAAATTACGTCATGAGACTTCTGCCCGTGTTGTTATATCAACTCCACCCACACCGAGGTGGTCCTCAATTGTAATGGAAACACCACCAAACCGTGGCGAGTCGAGTCGACCCGCGCTGAGTAGGTACTAATGGAAACGTGGCATTAGTGCACACATTCAATCGCCAGGACTCCCTTGTAAAAGAGATTATAAATCTCAATGGAATTTTCTGGTAAAATAAAGATTAAACAAAATAGTGTAGTTCATGAAAATTTTAAAAACATACCAAAAAAAAAAAAAAAAAAAAGCACAAACCATAGCACAAACAGTTCAAACTTGAACCAGTTGTTCATGTTTGTTATGACTTGACACAGTACCACATAATAAATCCAATATGCACACTATCATGTGGATAACTACCTGAGGGGAGAGAAACTGAGGCACTTGAGCACGTAGACTAGGCTGGGAGGAGCTGAGAGGTGGCACTGGTGGCTGAGGAGGCTGCTGCTGCATGGCCCGGGTTTGTGCTGCTCCACTACTGCCAAACATTCCACTGGGTATCTATCAAAAGGAATCATGGTACAATAAAATCTTTGAATGTGCTCTAAAGGCCTTTATACACCAAAAAAAAGCGAATAAGTGAAAAAGCGATACGAAATTCCAAATTTTTTGAATGCAAACTTGTCGTGTAATGTGTATACACATTGAACGTGTTGTGTTTTTTTGCGCATAATTCATTCTCAAAAAATACACTGAAAAAAATGAAGTCGGCATCAAGCAATGACAAGCTGGTCATCATGTTTCTAAACAAAAAACAGAAGAAACTAAGACTCTGGTTTCATCAAGTTTTCAAGAGATGGCAGCAGGAGGGAGAATGTCACGGTTCGAGCCAGGATCGAAGCTGTATCGTGACCGCTTTCTGACATATTTCAGGATTTCAGTGAGCCAGTTTGCGTTCTTATTGGTGGAGTTCAGACCACATCTGAAGAGGCAGAGAAATGATTTCTGAGAGCAAACTGACCTGAAGCAGCATCTAGCTGTGTGCCTGAGGTAAAACGGTATTATTTTACGATTTCCATATCACTATATATTTAGTATCGGTGTGCATTTTGAGCTACGAGTGCACTTGTCGCCAAATGCAGAAGTCCGATTGGGCAGATTTGCGTGCAAAAATCTGAAAAATTTTACTTGATCCAAAAAATAAAAAGAAATGCCGCAATTTCGTCATGTGAAATTATGTGGTTGGTGTGAAAGGCTGCATTACAAATAGGTCAGTCAGAAAAATATTTTTAACGCACAAAACATTGTTCATGCGTCCGGTCTTAATTCTTGAAGAGATGAGCCACTGAATTTAAAGAAATACTATACATGTTTTTTGGCCACTTAATAGAAGTACAGTCAGGAGTAGGTCATCCGACTATCTAGTCTAAAACAAAATAAAACAAGTGAATTGAACAAAAAAAGAAAAAAGACAAAGTGTCTACAATATTTTATTTACACTCACGGTCTAGACCACACGTCTTGAAACACAGCATATACTGAGAGAAGAAGCACGAGCAACTGTGTGTTAAGTAATAAAAATTTCAAAAATTGTATTTTAGGGCTTTCTATTCAGTGTGAAAAAAGACTGCTTGTAGTGCCTTTGTTTGAACTTCAAGGACATCCTGTAGTTTTTCTGGGTCACTGCTGCCTCTAGGGGTGATATTTGATAGAGCATAACTATCTGATTTCAATGAGCTCTTCAGGCAAGGTTATACAGAAAAGTGAGCAACAGAAAAGAGGAGATTTGGGAGAGCATGAGGACAGATGTGTGTAAAATATATTTAACTCATCTGCTACTACACTATGTATATTTAAATCCTACAGAGAGCCCTACAAATTAGTGGTTGTGCATTTGCACTGTAAACACAAGGTTCAACTTTGTCTCTATATCCTACTGTTACTAAATCAGCTGTGCAGATGTACTTGCGTCCAGAAAGAAAAAGCAGGCATATGGGTTCAAATTGTGCACAAATGTTGCTAGTGCAAGTTTCATATAAAAACAGATGAAAAATAACTACTGTTTTACCTGTCTGTTGTTCAAGTTTTGCATGGCCAGCCCCGGATTGCCCTGTCCCAGACCCTGCCCAGGAAGGCTACTATTGGCCAGGGGGAGCTTCAGGCTGGGGGAAGGCAGAAACGGTGATGGGGGGTGTCATCTGACAGGACACCATCCTAGAGCCACAGAAAAATAAACAGTTCACGGGGGAATAAAGAGAGAAGAGAGCAGCATTAAACATTACATCCCACAAACAAATGATATATGTGAAAAGACATTTCATCCAATAAATCTGTACTAACTAAGGACTAATATAGTATTACCTTCCAATGTGATATGTTATTATTTCAATCTAAGCATATAATCAGAGTAAAGCTCAAAGTTATAGTAAGGGCAACAGTGCCACCATGCATTCATGCCCGACCTACCTTGTCAAGAAAGTTGGTGCGTTCGGAGGGGTCTTTGGAGAGTGCAGAGGGCCGACACGCTAGAGGCTTGTTCATGCCATTGCTGTAATCAGACATTCCCATGCCCCGCTTGTCCAGGTCTGTTTTCTTTTCTAAAAGGGCAGCTAGGAGCAGAGAAGATGATGGCAGTGTTTATTAAATCTAGAAAAATATATTGTGTCACTACATTAGAGTTTTACTGAATCTCATAAGTGATAAAAATATATACTTTAGCTTCACATTTCACCAAGCTGAACTGAAGAGGAAATGTAGCTACAGTGCTGAACTGAACTAATTTATTTGAATAAAAAAACCAAAAAACTTTCATGCTTGTGAATAAAAGCATCTCATAAAAGGTATGTGCCTAATATAGATAAGGTCAACACAGAAATATGCTGATGTACTTACTCATAGCCTGGTCAAGGTTCATGTTGTTGCTCTTCAATGCCTCCTCAGCAGGGTCTCTCTGTAACACATGGATACAAAAACAACTTGTAATTAAACAAGAGTGGAATTAATTGCAGAAGAGCTGATTTTTCACCGTTTTCTCAACCTTAGTGGGCTGCATTTTTTATAGCTCAAAACTTTCTTCTAAGGCCACGGTTACCTTTGATCACTGCAATCCAATTAGTTCATTCCAGAGTACAAAGATTACAAAAGAACGCTTGCTAGTGCTTTGGATCTGCAGTAAGACTGCTAAATACACTGGATCCATACCGGAAAGCCCATGTCAGTGAGTTGTTTGATGAGACGATTCATAATCCAGGCCTCATCTGGCTTGTTGCCAATCTTCCCCTGAAAACACACAATAAAAAAATAAACATCAAGTTAATGTCACAAATTCAACAATACAGGTATTTCCAAGGTCACAAATGTGTTTTTGAGTCTGACCTTGTTTGGGCACTTCTTGGGTCCATTGCTCCAGGAGTTGCAAGAAGAGCTGCTCTCTTGGGAGGTTGGGCTATTCCATACATCCCCATCCTCATGGTCCCATTGGCTGGTAGACATGCCCATCTCTTCTCCTCCATTTCCCCAGCCATCTTGCATAGGTTTGGGGCCTGAGGAAAAGATAGAAAATATAGAAACAAGTTGTGAGAAATACTAAATAAATAAATAACTGCTTCCATGTTTTAATTGATGCCGTGTCTCATCTGTTCACAACACTCTAGAGCACCAGGCAGACTTTAAACACAACCACTTGGTGCCACTGTTGCTACACGACAGCCTGCACTTTCTCCCTACACCTCACTCTATCATTTCCAACATTTCAAACCAACAGCACAAATAACCACAAGATCCACTGAGGCGTGGAATTGCTTTAATCAAAGCAACACTCCAGCAACACTGACAAAAACTTTCAAATTTGGCACAAACAGTACAGGTCTGTAGAAACTTCCTGTTTCTGCCCCCCTAACCGAAGTGTGTTGTTGCAACAGATTACGAGCTATCGCTATAAATAAAAAAGTGGACCAAACTTCCAGTGCCTAGGGTTACAATCATGCTCACAGGCTGAAGCAGAAAAGTTACTCAATATGCAATCTTATTTTCTGGTTTTACCTGGCTTGCAAGGTGCAGAACCTGGGGTCCACTACCCCTGCCATAGGGGCCAGAAGGCTCATGGACACTGTCTCCCCATCCTCCTACACCACCTGGGGGCTTGCCCCAGGCTGAGGTGCCATTGTCCACAGCCGATGTTGGAGCTGCTGGCTCCCCCCAAGCAGGCTCAGACTTGGGCTGAACACTTGGAATCTCTCCCCAACCTGGAAGAAAGTACCAATTAATTAGTTAAAATAATGAAATGAGTTTCACTGCAGCAGAAATTTTCATCAACTTTCTTTCTTTTTTTTCTTTTTTTAAAATCATCAGTTAATCCTCTTATGTGCTTCCTTGAGAACTAATGGAATGATAAAAACACCCCCATCATGGTCAGCCTCTGGTTAATAAAGGTTTAAAAACACTTAGTCCAGCCTTAAAATCTGCACTACGTGCACAAGTTAGGTCTTGTATGTCTGTTTTCCAGAGTGGCAGTATCTTTATGATAACCTCAGCCTCCTCCTAACAACAGCAGGCCTGTTGTCAGACCACCTCAATCTGCCAAGTGGTGTGTACGGTATACGAGAATTTAACAGTAGCTCAAGAAAGGCCTGAGTTAATAACTTCAGCAAAGATGGGCAACTATTTATAGTGTGCATGATGCTCGCTGGTCGGTGCAACACAAATTGTAGACAGCAGATGGCAGTGGTCTCATTCACAACTAAAGGCAGTGAAAGTTCTGCCATGTACTTTGTGCATGTTACACATGGCTTTTGTCTTTACAGAGACTTATAAGAACTTGTGTAAGTGCTAACTTAAACCTCCTGTTATATACCACTGACTAATGCAAAGACTTCAATTCCTCTGAGACTAACAATCACTGAGCGAATTCTTCAAAGAAATAACCTTTGAAAGAAAGGACCATTGTTGCCAAGATTTTTCCAATTTTTCACTTTATGGAAAAAAGAGGGGGGAAAAAAACCATCTTTGTTTAAGTATCGCTGTTTCTTGGTTTGTGGAAAAACAAGGAGATCAGAATCCCTTCAATAAAATCCACTTGTCCTGTCAAAAAAAATATTTTTTTTTTAGGTTTAAAAAAAAAAAAAAGGCTTTTCCAAAAGTCAGTTTGAAAATTTTAAACATTTCGCTGAATGTCGTTTTTTGTTTGTTTGTTTTTTAAGCATTTTTTATTTTGAATACTAACAGAATAAAAGTTTGTCATTAACACTGCAATGCCAAGTATCATATATGATACCTGAGTTTTTGAGACCTCTACATCAGAAGTTGCATTTTCCCTGAAAAACCCAAATAAATTTTTAAGCAATAAACTGCACAAAAATGCTGGATGTAGCAAATATGACACAAAATAAACTCATATATGCAAACTGATATTTAATTTCTCTTTTTTTGTCAGAAGGTTCAATAAACACTCCAGTTACTGGCAATTGTTTCATACTTCAGGTTTTACAGGGTTAATACCTTTGAGATTTTTTAAATACCTGGGTTGCGAGGGCAGGTCTACCCTGGGGGCCCACACCGGGATGTGATGCAGCATTGTTGGGTGACCCATTGTTGTTTCCATGGTGCTGCAGGTGTGATGGGGGCTGGCCATGATGGGGATGGTGGTGCATGTGGTGAGGGTGATGGTGATTGTTATTGTTGTTACCAGGTCCAACAGAGTGATTGTTGTTGTTATTGTTGGGAATAATCATTCCACCATTCTTACTTGGAGGTGGGCCGCTATTGCCTGGGTTACTAGTGGGATTATTCCGATCCCACATGTTAACTGTCTTTTTGTAGGTGCTGGGATCCCCCCAGGTGGATGTTCCATCATCAATCTCCATCTTCCTACGAATGGAGGGAGGAGAGGGCTCTTCCCAGCCAGTAGGCTCCATGCCCTGGTCCTGTTTGTTGTGATTAACCCAGCCAGAGCTGTTCTGCTTCACAGAACTAGGACCTCCCCAAGAACCAATGCTGCCACCTCCTCCACTGCCAGTGCTGCTGCTGCTACTTTCTTGGGGCTTGGAGGAGCCCCAGCCTCCCTGCAGTGGACCATTGGTACGTGAGGTCTCCCCCCAGCTGCTATTACTCACAGCAGGAGTTTTGCCCCAGCCTCCTCCGTTTCCTCCTCTAGGACTTTCCTTCCATCCACCACTTCCTCCATTATTTCCTTCTGCTTCCCACATACTGCTAGAGGAACCATTATTCTTGATGTCTGGCTCTCCCCAGTCCCCTGTGCTGGAGCCGTTAGAACCACCATTACTTTTGCCCCACCCATGGGCACTTTTGGGGCCTTCTCCCCAGCTAACAGGCTGGCTTTTTATTAGGCCATCGTCCCAGTTGGGTGACTTATCCTCTGAACCCCAGGATGGCGTACTCCCATTTTTAGGACCACTGGAAGGCAAAGGATCTCCCCAGCCACTAGTAGTGCCATTTGGGGCTTTGCTAACTGACTGTGGGGGGTCTCCCCATCCTGATCCAGTCTGGACTGGCTGAGGTGCAGGAGCTCCCCAGCTAGAGGATGAAGATCCTTCACTGTCACTTTTCCCTCCAGACCCAGGCCTGGGAGCAATATTGGGATTTATGGTGCCATTGGAGGATGAGGGTCCGCCATTAGAGCTGGATGCTCCTATGGTGTCTGAGCTGCTACTGCTCTTTCCATCATCAGAGTTGGCTTCTTCCATCTCCCATACAGTGTTCTGTCTGATGGGGGTCTGTCCCCAACCTGTGTTACTCAGGACTCGAGGGTCAAGGTCTTGCCGGGGTAGCAGAGGGGCAAATTCCATGCTGGAGGATCTGTCTCTGTGATGGGATTGACCTTCACTGCTGTCTCCACTATCCTCACTTGCTGGGGCCGTTCCAAGCTGCTGGCCCCATGAGCTTAGTTGCTGGTCTTGGCCTGAGCCAGAGCTACCAGCATCTATGGAGTCCCAACCTTTAGATGCTTCTCCACCAGTAGGGGGTTTCCCCCAGTCACCCCAGCCACCACTTCCACTGCTCCCACCGCCACTGCCACTGCCTTGGCGACCCCAAGCAGAGAGGCCTCCAGATGTTGAGTCCCAGCTGGAGTCCTTGGGGGAGTCAGCTGCCTTGGTTTCTCCACTACCCCATGCAGAGCTGCCAGTTGTATCCCCATTGAGCTGGGATGATTCAGTGGGTGACTGGCCTCCCCAGCCAGTTAGGCCATGGATAGGGCTCATAGGCTCCTGAGCTTGTTGTTGTTTAGTGTGGTTTGGTCCGTCAGTGTTAAGGTTAACAGGCTCCATATTAAAGGACAAGTTTGTGTTGGTTGATGGGCGCTGTTGCTCATTTTCAGTAGCACTCATCATGCCAACCCAACTTCCCCCACCATTATCAGCACCTCCTATGTTGCCATTTCCCATATTTCCATTGCCATTTATGCCTGGTGGGAGGGATGAAGAATTGGACACTCCACTGGCACCACCTCCACCACTCTCATGGCCCAGAACAGGCCAGGCTGAAGGGTTGGCATTTGGGTTGAGATTCAAGTTAAAATTGGGGGAGCTCCAGTTGTTGGGTGCTCCAACTCTGCCACTATTCATACCATCTTGTTTACCATCTGAACCCCAACCTCTATTACCTACTAATGCACTGGTTGACCCAGGTACTGTCATCATGTTATTGTTAGCTTTGAGAGAGGGGTAGTGGGCCTGCTGGCCTGCTGCACCTGTGGCCATACTCAGAAAACTACTCCTACTGGTGGTAGTGACAGCACTGGTGTCTAGGTTAGAGCTGGCAGAGCCCGAGGGGCATTCTGTTGTTACAGGGTTGCTGTGGTCACTGCTGCGGCTGATGGAGGGCCAAGCTTCTGTATCACTTCTGTCAATAATCACTTTGTCCCAGCTGTTGGCACTAGAGGGGCTGTCAACTGGTACAGAGGCTCCCCAGTGAGGGATCTCATAATGGGCACCAGGGCCACACTGGAAGGATATGTCTAAAGAAAAAACAAAAAGGAGTGGGGGGGGGGGAGAGAGAGAGAGAAATGAAACAAAGGAAGTAGGGAGAAATGAGTCAGACAAAGAAATAAGAGGAAAAAGGAGAAGAAAGGGGGGAGAAAGGAAAAAAATCATTATGTTAGAGTAAGGAAAATCATGTAATATAAGTTCACATCCAGACTACAGTTAGCTTCCTGAACCAATTTTATCTTCTTGGTTGGTTAATGCCAGCTATCAGACTTGGCAGGATGAGATGGTCACACTTGCACGTTCCAGGATTTAACACATAATAAGAATGCACAGCCAAGCGTGCTTCATGTCATATCAGCTATGGCATATCCATATATCCTTGCTCTGATGCAGTCAGCCAAAGAGACACACAGAGATGGAGACTTTGCTTTCTTTTCTTCATCATTCTTTCCTTCTTTTTCTAGTTCTCTCCTTCTCTTCCAGTTCCACTTCTTATACAGATGTTTACTGGCTTGCACATTACTTCTCACATTCTAAATGCCTTTATTTATTATTATAACTCCTCTCACCTATTTCTTTTTATACCCTTATCTCTTTTCCCCATTTTGTCCACCAACCCTTTCCTCACCCTTTAATTTCTCCCTCTCTCCCTTCTACTCTCCTCTAACACCCAGCAGCGGGAGACCCATCCGTCTCCATCGTGGCTTCAGTGGCTGGGACTGTGAAGGGAAGCCCAAGTGGAACGCTGCTCATTTATTGGAATGAAACCAGGATGGCGTCTCATCCATCACTCCCTATGCTCTACTGGGCCTACTCCTCCTTCAACTGCACTGCAATAAGAAACCACAGAACACTTCCTCCAAGCTTGTGTGAATAATTGTGTGTGTCAATTTGCTTCTCACTACCTGCATTCAAATATTCTTGCACGCATGTGTGTTTAATTCTGTATATCTCTGAATCATCTAGATCACAAAACTAAAAACTAAGGATTATACATAGATTTTGTCCTCTTACTTAACCTTAGGCATGATCTGCAAATCCACACCATGGTACCAAAGCAGAATCATTATGAAAAAAAGCAGCCACCACCAAATGGTGAACTAATAATAGACTGGGTTGATGCTGCAAAGGGGTAATCAATCAGTGGGAGGCAGCTAATCAATAACCTTATTAATGCTAGTGGGTGAGAGCAGAGAGGCTATTGATCCAGCATCCAAACACTCTAACCAATTGGCTAGACCTCAGGCAAATGGCAGAAAAACCTTTGAGAAGTACAGCTATGAATATCACCAGTGCATGGGCCAACTAAGCATATTAAGGGAGAAATTCCTCAAGTAATTCTGACGAGACGTTTTGTTTCCCCAAATTCAAGAAAATGTAATGTGTTTCAGAATTCAAACAGTTTGTACAGTACTGTGCATGCTGTAACAAATATTCTTATGCAAACTTCACATACTCCTATGGGTATGTGCCCAATAAACTTTCAGCATTCATGTACAAAGTGCACTTAAAGACCAAACAGACAAACAATTACTGTCAAAAAAGGACAGAGCCCTAATGGACAATAATACATTTCAGGCTATCTTTATGTGCAGCTGCACTCAGTTGGGCTCACTAACATTATGAAGTTACTGCCATTTCCAAAATATTTGCTTGGTTTTTTTTTTTTTAAGCTTATCTGTCCTACCTTCCATCATTCTGCCTTTCGTTTCCATTAAATTGTTGCAGTTACATCAATACTAACAAGAAGTTGTAAACCATAAGA